>BOSO01020147.1:39152-96591 GCA_018403395.1 Gorsachius goisagi
GTCGGACCTCGCCAAGACTCCTGGGGTCTGAGATCTGGAGGGTAAAACAGAAAGTTAAAATAAACAAGAGCAAGAGTCCTTAAGGAGCTGTGCTCCACTTACGCATGCCCGCGGGCTTGTTTTAAGAAGTCAAACAGAACAGCTCAAACTGGATATGCTCCCAAATACATTTCACCAAGCCGTCGGCTAAGATTCTGCTTTTGGCAGAGCCCTTGCATCCATCAGTGGCAAGCTTAGTGTTAATTAAAGGCGCTTTTTTTTTTTTTTTTTTTTTTTAATAAGTCCACTAAGCTTCAGGTTATAAGAAGAATGAATTTGAATTGCCAGGACAAGCACTGGCCAGTGCTTGGGCACTTCCCAGGTACCTTCCCTTGAAGTTTTAAACATGCAACCCCAAGTCTGTTACCTTAACGACTGAAGACTTCATTTAATGCTTGCATTTCTTACACACACATCCATCACTACACGACACGAAAAGGATGAGATACACACACGCACCCCCTGAGCCATCACTGCAACACACCACGTTGGTGAGCAACAAATACTTAATGGTCAAAATATGGGCAAGTTCCCCTCTGATTAGGCAAAGTCATTCTATAAAGCAAGCTGAAAGAACGGCCGGAGCACGGAACAAAGCCAGCAGTTCTGCTTTATTCATGTTTAGAGAAAGAGAGTTATATTTAGGATATATTTAAAGATAGTAAAAATAGATTTAAAAGTTAACCTAGACAGTGATAATACAAGTCTATTAATGATCTCTCAGATAAAGTAATCAGACTGAATTAAACCTTTTTGGGTAGAAACTAGGCCAGAGACCCAGCTCTGCAGTTGTAAGGAACCGCAGTGGAAAAGACCACCCACTTCTCAATTGTTTCTTCTGCCCAAACTCGCTCCTTACAAAGCCGCAGCAGTAACAACATTGCTTTAACAGGACATGCAATTAAACGGTTGTTGTTCTTCTAAATAAACTGGTCGGTAAACAGGATAAAAGAAACAGCTAATCAATAGCTCCCTGGTCAGCCCACAACACTCAGATTGTGCATCCATCAAAGGCTTCAGTTTCAGTGACACCTTTGATTCTTCTCAATGGTCTTTAAGTGCGACCTAATTTCAACAGCTGGTTCCAGAAGTTGTCTAATGGCCGCGCTGCGACGGGACAGTAACGCCCTGTTAAACTGCCAATATTCAAGTACACCAAAGCTTTGCAGTAATTTGAAAGAAAGGGGGGGGGGGGGGAAAGAAAAACCCAAACAGAGAGAGGAAAATGGGCACCTCTCTCCTAACTCTGGCTGGATCGTCCGCGGGCTGCGATGGCCGGACCCGGGCAGAAACCGTTCATGGCAGCACGCAGGGGAGGGTGCGGGCAGCTCCCGTTGAGGAGAACATCCCATTTCAGGGGCAGGAACATCCCCTTTCGTCGGGGAAATAAATTCCAGTCGGCAACAGCTCCGTTGTTCCTGCCTGGGGCTCCTTGGGGCAGAGCTAATGCAGCCCACCCAGCTCAGCAACGGCCTGAGCCGCAGAGGGGTACGCGTGGGGCGTCACCAATTTATTAATGTTACACAAATACACCCCCCCAAAACCAGTATAGACGCCTCTCTATAAACATACACACACCAGCACCTACACTGTTACCGATGGGTGCTCAGAGTCAGGTTTAATTCGTGCACCCTGCAACCAAACGAGCACCCCGGGGACTGCCGATGGGTACGTGGCACCTCCACACCGACCACCCGTGAACGACGGGGGCTCTGGCGTGCACGAATTCGCGGCACCAACGCCGTGCTTTAGTGATGCCGCGCTGACTTTTGAATCCAAGATTAGCACCACCTGAGAAAAGCCAGGCCCATGAAGCTGTCTTCAGCTACGCTGGGGGAAACGAGCAATTAAGGCGCGACATTAAACTGAAGCTTGAAAGAAAAAAAGTACAAAGGTGAAATTGCAAAAAAAAAAAAAAAAAAAAATTTAAAATTTGCTAAAGCCCAGGAGTGTCACTACTTTCAATCAAAACATATCCTAAGATGACTTTATTTCTAATAATGTCAAAGTTTCAGAGACACCAGCACCCCAGAAATACACGCAGTACGGAGAACGGAGCTCTGCTAAGTGTTTTCAGATGCACAGCCCCCCTCTATCCGTAGTTACCGATGCCTGTAGGTCTCCACCTGCAGCCACCAGGGTGAGGGCCAGATTTTGGCTGTGTCAGCACAACCTGCAGGTCTCCTAGGCATGGCTTGGTTCTCCTTTTGCTTGCTGGGAGACACGAACTTCCAGAACCCCCCTGCCCTGTAGTCCAAGCAGAATAACGGCCACGTTTCCCCCCCCTTCTCCTCTGTGCAGGCTGAGCTAGGCAAGACCCCCACCTATGCGGACAATTACACAGACTGACACAGTCTCTCCCTCCCTGATCAGAACTTTGCATTTTAATTTAAGTTTATTAACATGTTTTCCATGCCACACTCTAGCGATCACCCAGCGAGGTGCTGCTGGTCTCGCCCTGGTACAGCGCCCCCCCAGACCCTGCCTAAGGGCTCCTTAAAAACATGTGTCCTATTTAATCACCCGCTTGCCTCCTGAAGGATAAAGGACCCAGCTCTCCTGCCGTAACCACAACTTTCTGCAGCTCTAGGGCACAGTTTAAGGAAGAGTTTAAATGAAATAAACCATAAACCCATTTAAAGCCACCGTATCACTATTCGTTTGTGTGGCTTTGACAGAGAACAATCTTTGAGGGGAGAAAGCTCGGAGCAGTGAATTGCACTTCAAAAAGGTGAAAATCGGAGAAGAAATGACAATTAATATTTTCTTTAGTCGCCAGAACTTAGGCATTTCCTAGAGCTATAAGGCCAAATAAACTGCCTTCTCTAGCAGCTCCTCAAGTAACAATTTATCTAATCAGTGCGATAATCAAAGACGAGATTTTGTGTTTACTGATTGCACTAATCAAAATCACTTTTCAAATGCAGCTAATTGACAAGTTTACCGACTGAAATGAAAGTCCCAAATCAGATACCCTGCGCTGCAGAAACCGAATACGCCATTCACAGAGCACTGCCGTACCGCACTTGACTCCCCAAGTTATCAGCGCAGACAATTATTCATCAGCCGAAAATTGGCACATCAAAGTCAAATCAGAGAACAACAGTAAGGAACACCCACCGCAGGCTCTTGAGGAAGAGGTGCCACTTCGGTTGACCGCATTGCCCTTCTAGAGTCTAATTTTACTTCATCGTATGTATAAAAAACATAATACACAAAATGAAAAGTCGCTCTGCATCAATCCCACAAAATCTGGGAATTTTAACCACGTCAGCTCTAGTTTTTCAGGAACGTGTGGGTTCTGGATGCTTCCCAATCCAATTATGCCACAACATACAGCTGCTCTCTCACAATTACACAGCTGATGAACGCGGCTTTGACACGAGAGATAACCTGCCCCATTAAGAAAACTCAGCATGAGCCTTCCTCCCATTCCTTCTCATTTGACTTTCTAGCTGAAGACATCTGTGCTTTGACATGTAACATGCTCTAGGTGGCCCTGCTTTAGCAGGGGGGTTGGACTAGATGATCTCCTGAGGTCCCTTCCAACCCTTGTGATTCTGTGACAGAGACGTTTGCGCTTGAACTGAAGGGGCTGACCACGAAAGGCAGGAAGACAGCCGTACTGTCCGATCCAGGAACACCTTCTGGTACCCCTGAACACCCAACGCTGCCCGGGTGAAACTGGCCCACGGGCTCAGTTCTGACCACAGATTTCCATCGGAGCAGACGCGGTGCCCATGCAGGCTGTGCCTGCTCAATAAGGTGACCACCACCCACCGCGGTGAGGTTCAGAGAGCTGTTGACACGCTCCCATCTTGATGGGTTTGCTTCGCAAGCAACCCACGCAATCCACAATCCAGGATGTGTTCCGGTGTTTGGGTGCAGTCCCATTTGCAAAAGCATCTTTCAGTGTGAATGTCAGAAAGAGTGATTTCAGCAGGAATTTTGGGCTATGACGCTTGGAGGTATTCTTCTAACAAGGGTTTAACCCTTTTACCAGGATCTCTACATGGTAAGAGAGGAGTTAAGACACGTGCAGCTGCTTGCCTTTGAGGGTTGGACTAGATGACCTCTAGGGGTCCCTTCCAACCCAAACCATTCTATGATTCTAAGTCAACCACCATTGCAGTCAGTTGTAAAGACTTCCCATTGCAGTCGGTTTAAATTGGAAGTTAATTAGCATTTAAAACTATCCTCCTAGGACAGCTTGGTATTGTTAGTAGAAGAGGAGGAGAAACACCACAAAATGAACTGATGAAGAATACATTTGCAGCGTGTTGCACTGCAGTCTCCCACAAAAACTGAGAGTGCCAGGAACCAGCTTCCCGACGCTGGGATGAAGAGCCCCGGAGTGCAACGGCAGGCGCACAAACCAGACAGTTTTCCTGAGGCCAACAGATGGACTGGGATTTCGGATCGATCAGTGGATTCAAGCCTCCTCAATTTGAAAGAATGATGGCACTGGGGCATATTTGCATGTGGAGTGCTTCCTATACAACACAAGGTGCTCAGATGCCATGAGATGACGAGAGCTTTGCAAGTACCTAATTGGCAAGATCAGCTCCATGTACGTAAGGCACAGAGAAACTGCTTTGAAATAAATATTTTCCAGAAAGCATCAAGGCTCGAGCTTCAGAATACATGAACAGCAGTATCGGGGACTGATGGGCTCACAAATACTTGCCCTCTCCCCAAAACCACGCAGGTTCTCTCTTTTTGGAGATGAATACAAAAATGTTATGCCTGTCCGGTAGTTCTGCCTTCCCATTCCCCACACTCTTCTTTTTATATCATATTTCTTGTTTGTTCAAAAAAACCCCACTTGTTCTCCTTCAATCGAAGTGAATAGCTCCAGGCTCTCATATTCAGTCTGTCTCTCCACTTAGACCAACCCAATTCCTCGCACAAGAAAGCTTCTGCACCCGTTACTCAGCCACGCTTCACGTGCTTTGGGACTGGACAGTAAGTTTAATTCAGAGCGGCCATCGATATTAATTCACTGCTTCATAGGGAGCAAAAGGCCGACAGCTTCAATACGCAGTAACCTGGTCTTTTATAGGTGGCAAAGTGTTGGAGTTCAAATGTGTCTGTGTCAGCTGTTTAAACTCCACAAACACTTGTGTATTTCAATATTGCAAGAATTCAGCTGAACAGTGAAAACGTCTTACTTTAAAGCACCTTTTTAGGCAGTTTAGCCAAGTTTCCTCCTGTCTCAACCCAACCATTACAGAAACGCAGCTCCTGATCGCAGGTGAGGAGACAGGACTCTTAACTAGCGTCCTTTTCGGGAGCCCTTCGCACAAGCAATTCCTTCCCAACATGGACAACTCCCCTGTAGGTCACACAGGATTTATCTTACCCAGTGACCCACGCGTTCACCGAGCCAACTGCAGCGGTACCCCTGACCTTCTCACCATCTCCTACCACCTCTTTGCCCGAAGCTGCAACGCCTACCGCAGGCAGGAGAAGCCAATACAGGACCACAAATTTCAGTTCGGCCGGGCATCTCGGCACCAACCACAGCTCTTCTGTCAGTCCTACAGTCTCTCCTGATCTGCCACCACGCCTTGTGTATTAATTATTTTCTACAGCCACCATCCTCCTCTCGTCGTTCAGACATGAAGCGCCAAGCTTCTAAGTCTGCTGTTGCCAGTGATGTTGAGGTTCAGCTACATACTGAATGTGTCCCGGGAACCCTTAGTATACAAATTGCTATTTTTCCTGTTACCTTTGAATACTGGGCGCAGTATTCAAACCGGGACCCTGCTTACAGGCACGTAATTACATTTTAATCCATTTCACTACAGCAGTTCCATAAGGGAAGAACAATAGGGAAGAGCACCACAAGGTTGATGAAGACAGACGCCTGAATCCACTTTTTATTTTTAATAGTACAACAGACCAAAACACAACTGCAGTATTTTTCAAACTCTGAAATGTAGAAAGCGGAACCCACTTACTTGACAACAATTTAGGAATCTGCTGCTGCCCACTCAGAAGCGGCCTGGTGTAGGGGCTCCCGTAAGTTCCAAGAGGTACTGCGTTGGCATACATTCCTGGCATCCCTCTCTCCCTTGGCATCGTATGGCTATCAGGTGTGAGAAACGGGAAGGAAAAAGAATAGAGTGTTTTTATCAATGCCATCGTGCTGCACAGCTGCTGCCCAGCCCACCAGCTATCCCGGCCCTTCCCAGTGGAGATGGGCACAAGCACGACGCAGCGACACGCTGACACATCAGGGTCCCAGGCACACCACAAACAAAGCACACACTCCGTGAGCCAGTCCCACCAAAAATTCTGACGCTTCTATAAGCAAGCCACAGTAAGCAGAAAAACATGGGTTTCCTGCAAACTGTGCAAGAGTTCAGTAAATCTGAACTACTGTCACATTTCCGAGTGAGCAAGAGTTGATAAGAGATGCAGGATCTGCAAACGCTGGTGTGTCACATTTTGCTGGGCCTTTGCTGGTTTTCCTGTGCAGAACTCCAATTGCATTCAGACTTTGATGCCTGTGGTGTCTGCCACCCTGGACAGTAATTTAACGAGACATCATATGCCATCAGTAACACAGCTATACTTTTTTTTTTTTCTAACTATGACATGGAAGAACATAAAGGGTTCACAAGGGTAGCACTGGGACAATTACGCTTCCCAACACATGAATGGGAAGAAGGGTGTTGCTTTTTCTTCTGGCTCCTCCAGAGCCGTACGGTGAAGAAGGTATCTTCTCCTCCTGAGGAGATAACCAGGTTCAGCTGCTCACAGAGTTTAATTTTATTTGCTAGTATTACAGCCTCTTTGAAAACATTCTCTTTTCTGGCTCTGATAAACATATGGCTGCTTCCACTCCCCAGTAAGGCAAAACATTTTGGTTTATCTGTAATACACAACCCCAGCTCATTCTCTCATCCCGCACTCAGAGGCACTCTCGTACTACACTGCAGTATCCGAGAAAGTTCCTTGGACTTTTGGAGAACTAATAAAAACTAAACTGTGGCAACACCTTGAACAGTAACACTGAGACTGATTGCGTGGTGTATCACATGTGCTTCAAACAAGGGTTTTTACAACCCGTTTTTAAAAAATAAGAGATACTGCTGTCTTCATAATCTTAATTATCACATTGTATCTTCTATACGTCAAGCAAGCATCCACCAAACAAGATGAAAAAACTCCCATGGGAAAGTTAGTTCGAAATATTTAGTAGAAAAAAAACCAAACCCAAAATTGAGAAGAGTTCAAGGTGTTACGGTGAAGCATTGTAATATACAGTTTTCATCAATACTGAATTTGAACATCACATGCCAAAGTTTCCAACATGGAACACCAGCACCTCATCGCTGACATCCCCACCCACTTTGTTTCTTTGTGGTTGGTTTTGTTTTTTTTTTAATTTAAAAAGCAATAAAGGACTACAGTCATCTCAGCAAGGCAGTCAAGACCAACGCTGCCAGTCTTACCCTAAAGTTCTAAACGCCGACTGGTCCAAATGGACTGGTTTTCTGTCTCGATTAAACCCAAGCTGCGGTCTCCAAGGCCTGCCATCATTGTTGGTTTTTTCCCAGTCTCCTGGCTTCAGAACTGGAGCAGGTTTCCTTAATATTAAAAATAGTTCCATAGATATTTATCAGAGCAAATACTCAGATTAATGAACGAAAATGTAATTATTTGAAAACTGACAACCGATACTTACTTGGCACCAGGTAACACTACAGCCTTGAAAACAAAGTCTTCATCGAATTGTGGATCTTTGAAAGAGATACTAGGAGAAAGTATTTCAGGATTAGGTTTATAATAATTATGACAAGCAAGCTTAAAAAGTCACTGCTGCTTTAACAACAGTGATGTCCACAATAGAAGAGGTAAGATTCAAGAACCCATGACTTAAGCTGCAAAGTACATTTCTTGCGCGTGGATAAACTGACTCCACTGGAGTTGGATGTCCCACTCACTTTCCACAGGGTGACCTTTTTCCTCCTCTGTATCAACAGCCAGCCCAAAAGAAAGTTGAATGCCTAGAAAACAGTTAGTCCTATGTATGGTAATGAAAGCATCTCCTGTGGACCCTTGAGTACAAATCCTCTAGTCAAAGCACTGACGGTACTTGGTCAAGTTCAAGGGCTTGTCCAGCACAGACAGGGAGGGTATCAGCTTGTTCTGCAGAACTTAGAAGTGGGATTTCCTGGGCCAGGGAGTTTTTATCCTGAAAGATGGCTTTGCAGTTGCACGCAGTTCCCATGGAGGGATATACACCCCTATTTTCAGTGACACCTCGCAGACCCCGTGTTTTGACCTGTCTAGTACTAGACAAACTAAACAGTAATAGAGCAAGAAGTGGCTGAAAGCTTAATTTCTGCTGGTACAAACATTATGCAGCAGTTTGGGTTTGCTCTAGGAAAATTCATCCACGCTCCCAGCAATTCCAGTCTCCTGGTGTAAGTATCCAGGTCCCAGGCAGGTCCCACCAGGGACATGTCTGAAGTGCACGGCACCAACCTGCCTCCCATTCTCTCACTACCTACCATTCGGTATAGAAGAACGCTCAGGATGCCAAGAAAGATAAAAGCAAACAGCTAAGTGGAATTATCTCACTCTTCCACCTGAAATACATCTGGTTTTCAGCAGAGAATAATGAGACTCAAAGGAAAGAGAATAATGGTCCCTTGGAAAACCCAGCCAAAGTGACAAGAACTGAAGAGCAGAATCATGACTGCTCATACTATCTCGAAAGACAGGAAGAAAAATCCTTGCAACAGAGAAATGGACAGAAGCATAAAACAATTCAAACCTCCCGACAGTGGCAGACGGAAAGCCGAAAGCTACCTTTAACTCATCACTCAAGGTAACTAAATCCCCATTTCAGAACATCCTTTCTGCAATAGCCTGACAAGCTGCAACTTCACATCCTGCCCGCAGACAGTTGTTCTAGCTGAACCAAGCTATGCCTCCTCGGAGAAAAAAATCATGTGGGCAGATCACAAGTGATTTGCAGTCTCAGGTACCTTATGTGGCTCAAGAAGTGAAAGGTTATAGTCTCAGGCATTACATACCTGTGCCAGATGAAGTGGGAATGACATGCAACACACCAGAGCTACAGAAACGTGCTGTCAAGTGCAGGAGGAATGAAAATCTTCTGTGACCACAAGATTTACGCTTGGAAACTCCGCATTGTTTTTGATTCATTCTGAAGCTTCTTATTTTTCTCCCAAACCACACCACAGGCAAAGTTAGTACTACTCCTTTACTTCTTACAGCTTATATTCTCAAGCATCCTCTGGGAATTGGTAGGAATAAAAATGGGCAGAAATCCAAGAGGCAAAATCAAGAGCTGGAGCGCCTACAATCAACACCCAATTCTGCCTCAGAGGCGAGCCCTCATGAATGCTTGGTTATCTTTAATTTAAAAGGCTTGATACAGGCTATCAAGTTCTGTAGGTGTTGCTCTTTGCTTGCCAAAGACCCCAAAGTCCCAACAGAGAGTGATCAGAAAAGTAACAGCAGGAAAGATGAGGAGTTTCTGAAGGGGTGAAACACGCTGGGTTTGATGTGCTGAGAAATGACCATTTTGGACACCCTTGCCAGGCACACCACTACGCCCTCTGCTCAACCGCCCGAGCCCGCTGCGTCACAACACAGCTTGGATTCAGTTCCCACAGAAACCCAGAAATGTTCAAAGTAACAGCTTCCAATTTATTAAGAGATGGGTTCTGCTGCAAATTCAACACCACAGCAGAACAAACGGAGTTTTGATTGCTGTGTTCCGTACGCCATTGCAGTAAACCCCAGATTTTGCTCACCTGACTGCAGAGTTTTGTGCAAGATCACGCAGCATTGGAACAGGAGACTCCACCGTCCTGGTAGAGAGAAAAACTTCTGTCAAAATGTCACGTAACAGATTTCTCACCATTTATTCTGCTTTCTCTGTTGCTACCACTCCCATTCCTCTGTTATAAAAGGGATTTCAAAATTAATTTGCCTTTCCCCTAAATCAAATACTTCTATAAAAGCAATAGAATTACCAAACCCTTATTTCTTGATGTCATTACTTTTGCTGCTGATCTGTGTGGATTCTCTAGTATCTAACAGGGTGTTCACACACCTCCTACTACCCAGCGGCCCGGTTACAAACCGCAGTGCTACGCTGCGCCTTGGGAACTTCCAGGTACTGCTGGGTTTGATTGTAAGAAGCCAAGGGGTTCTAAGAGGGCAGGAGAAGACCAAAGAGAGGCGGACAGACATGCAGACACCATGAAGACACAAACTTGCTTTGCTAGGAAAAAAAAGGCTTTGAAGTAAAAGAAAAAAATATATTAAAAAAATTGAGCAGCTGTTTTCCACAGCACTTCGAGAGTCTCCTTCCTCATTGTGATTCAACAGGCTGCCGTGCAGTTGCGTCTCAACCCTTTCCTTCTTTCCTCCAGAAAACTCCACCCCTTCAATTCAAGCAGACAAACGACTCTTAGCAATCAGCAACCAGATTCCTCTGCGCACCCCGCGGCGCGCAACCGTCACGTACTCGCGTGGCACACAGGCCACAAGCTCCGCGCGTGCTGGCTGGATCTGACCCAAACGCCTTGGCAGGGTGAGCCTTATTCTGCAGTGGTGATACAAATGCCTGCTCATCTTCACAGAATTCCCAGCAAACTACTTCTCTAGGTAAAAAAAAAAAAATCATCCGTTTCTCATGCTCTGCCTAGGGAAGACAGCGCCAGAAGAGTTTTCTTTTTCCTGCACTGCTACTCCCTCCAAGAAGAGCTCCACCTTGCTCCTATTCTTTGCAAGCCACGACAAGAACAGAGAAATCTATGTTGTAAGTGTGACCTAGGATGCATTATCTGTCCAACAAAATCGGAGTGCTTGTGCACGTAATGCGGATGAGTTGCTGAGCACCTGCTTATGCCTCCACGCAGAGTTAGATAAATGAATGCATATCCTACAGAGTGAAGATTACACTGACAATTTCTCAAAATAAACGCATTATCTAGAAAACAAAATATATGAGCATTTTTTGTACGTGTAGCTGGTAACAGCCTTGAATTTAGTGCTACAGCCTAAATGGAAAATGGCAAAATATACCTCTACCTGGATCTTTTCTTTAATGCAATTAAGATTAGCATATAAAAAGCAGATTTGTTCGTTTGGTTTTGTTTTTTTTTAAACAGCACGCACTATTGGAATTTACAGACTGCATTAAATTAACATTCATACAAAAGCAGAGGCCAAACCAACCTGACCTTACTGAATAAGGCCACCGTTCACTACTACTTTTATTATATATTACTTATATAAACTATTATATAGTCCTTGTTTACCCATTAAAAAGCTCAAACATTACTAAATACATAAAAATTACCCTTCCATAGATGAAATGACAAGCAAACAAAAAAGAATCCACCAGCAATTAAATACACACATTAGAGTGCTTTAAAGATTTCTGATGCTGCTTTGAAAGCGTAGTTCTGAAATTAAGAAGTAGGATCACAGAATGAAAGTTTACTTGCTTGGTTTTTAACATATACTGATGATAACACACAGTCACTATGAAACCTAGCAGAAAGCACACTTGGCCTCAAAGCTCACTACATCGCCTTGTCAGGAGTTCTAAGTTTCTCTTGTGGGCACAAAGAGGTTTTTACTTAAACGCAGACATAACAGAAGGAAACGTCTTTTAACATCAGCCAACCCGTACCAAAAGCTATACTCACTGATCTGGCAGAACAGCATTTTCATTCAGTGTAAGCTTTCCTTGGATTCCATGGCACAGCTCTGGGGGCATATCCACTGGCTATGGAAGAGATAAAGTGCTTCAGCTGAGAAATTATTAGACCCCCCCACCATTTACACAATCCCTTAAGAACAAGGACAACCTACCTCTGTATTTTTGGTCTTGTACTGTTCCACAATAAAGTCACAAAGTGGATGGTGTTTTCCAACAAAGAGAACATCACCGCCAAGACTATTCCTTCTGCCTAGAAAAGATGAGGGGAATGGGATAAGAGTTCAGAGCAAAGAGGGAAGGAAGGAATACAGCAGACCAGCGCGCTGTCCTGTTGGCATCTCCGCAAAAGGAAAGCCTTGTTATGATGTAGGAGAAAGCTTTCAACATTCCTGGAGAGCATTGGAAAGACAGTGTCTGCACTCAGAACATAATGTGTCTGGCCACAAGGGTAGCTGGCAGACAGTAAAACAACGTGAATCTTGCCTTCAGCGGGAGAATGTTGAATTTCGAACAGCGCAATGTTGAAGATGCAGACAGGTTGGGTAAAAAAACCCAAAAAGCCACCCCCCCAAACCACACAAGTCCCAAGCAGTTTACCTACAAGACCCAGCTATTATTTTTGTACAGTGGAGAAAGTACGTTTGCATATACCAGCTGAACATGAAGCTTCCCATACCATAACTGGACACAGCCAGCCTACTGGTCAGAACAGCCAATACACCTACCCAGTTCTAACCTTGGAAACAGAGCTTATTCTTTTGATTGCAACAGTCACCTAACGCTTGCTTTGACAGCGTATCCTGGTAGCAGCTTTTCATATGATTAAGCTGCCATCTAATTTTCGGGTTAAGTCTTATGCAGGTCTACTCGGGTCAAAGAAAAGTAAGTGAAAGCTACAAAACCAAGCCCATCAAGGATCATTCTAATTATGAGCACCATACGTGAAGAAGAGACTACAGCCTGCCATAATTCAATCCAACCAAACATCTATTACATCTTGCTCACTTACGGCAAAACACAAGTCGTAATAAAATATCGCAATTCTTACTTTCTTCGGGAGTGAGGTCAGGGTAGACTTCTTCCAGGGCAGCTCTAAGGCGTCGCTCATCAACAAAAGGCAATAATGCAACACCTAGTAAAACCAGCACATTATTATCTTCACATTTGTTGGAAGAAAGAAAAGAAAAGAAAAAGAAAAAAAAAAAAAGACACTAGCACAGGAAGCTCCAATAGATGCTTCATCCAAGAAAGAACTGTTGCAGCAGTCACAGAAAAGAAAACCCTACATTTTAAGAGACTGTCACCCTGCAGGCTGTTCAGAGAAAGCCAGTTCAGTGGTAGGGCAGGTTGAAAAGAGAAGCTTCTCTCCACCCACCCCTCCATCCTCCTCCTCCCTGGTCCTGGGTAGGCACTGGGAAGCCATAACCTCCACCCACACCTGCCTCATTTAGGAACAAGAGGAGCTCACTACAACAGTCATTATTTGCCTCATTTGCTATGAATACTCCCCTGACAGAACTCAACGCTACCTTATTCAAATTAATTCACTGAGAGACAACAATGGAAGAAATCACTCTACGTTCAGCGACGAGGTGGTGCAGATGTTGTCCATTAGGGACGATTCATACCAGCTATTAATTCTACTTTGAGATAACATGGAGGCTCCTCTCAGGATCAAAATCCCTCACTAAGCAGCACAGCTCAGAGCCCACCCGGTCATACTGGATGAAGCTGCAGAACAGCCTTTCCTGGTACGCACCAGTATGTGTTCTCTTCTGCTGTAAGATCCAAAAAAGCACTAGGACATTTACTATGAAAATTCTTCAGAGAATTACTTCTCTCACTTATTATCGGTTGGAATCTGGAGTAATTATTTGAGGTTTTTTGTTTCTCTTGCCATGAACACTAGAGCTTTTCCTGACCAAAATGACAGCAAAGCCGTTCTTCTAAATTGATATTCATAGTTTCATATTTGTGCCTGTACCAGTTCTACCACTGGGCAGAGCTCAGACACATTTGCCATCACTCTAAGGCACAACATTCACAGGGACTTGGGATTTCCACAGACTTCAGCTCCCGATCTAAATCTTGGTCTGCCTGAAACACTTTTGCTTCAGAAGTTAGATCTTTACGTGGCTTTGTTAGAACAAATACCATTGTCCTGGAACTGAAGGGAAGGAGGACCACCTCAAACTTTACCTGAAGTGCACTTACACCAGAAGCTTGTACCCTCTCCTAGCAAAGCCAGTTTGGAACAAAATGTAAGCGTTAAATACGTTCAGAAGTTTAACAGAATCAGAGTTTTATTCAGCCTACTGTAAAATAACGAGGAGCAGAGCTGTACAACCTGCTGGTGCCAGCCTCACCACCAAGAAACGTGCAGCACTGTCCCTGCTTTAGGAAGTATGAGGGTAATCTTCACGCAGACTGACTACAGCTTTATCAACGACAGCACCAGACCCCAGCCGTGTTCAAGTCTCAGCCGGAACTAACTACTTGTGAAGGGAAACACTGATAAGCTTAGCCTGGAAAACAATTTATTTTCACCTTCACAACACACTGGTGGAATGACAACAAAACGGGAAGTGTTCATAACCCAGGAGATTGCAAAAAGGATCAGTGCTGAGCTTTCGGAAGCATAATCACATCTCCGAAAGGAAGATCTTCGAACATTGCATCAAGAGGACAAGGTATACCAGATGCTTTTTAACTGAGATAGTCTTCCAGCTTGGAAAAAATTTCTTGTTTCACAACTGCCTCTTAAACCTGTGAATTCCAGATGTTAATCCAGAGCAACGAGTTTATAATGCAATTAAGCATTAAATGAATCAAAAACTAACGTTACAGGTTGCTGAAAGCACGTGGGAGCTACTTAAAACATTACTGCTTCAGCCTGTACATTTGATAACTGGACAAAAGGACTAAGGAAAGGGCTTCAAGTTACAGAGGGGAAACCTGCTATGCAACACGTCTCAATGCTGAGGAACATTCTCTGCGATTTTGGAACGCTGTCCAGAGGCAAGGTACTGCCGTGTCTAACTGTGGCTACTTCAGAACATAGGCAAGCAGCCTTGGGGGAAGAATCACAGAACCGTTGATGTCAGCAGGAACCTCTGGTGATCATTGTCCATCACCTCTGCTCTGACATGGTTGTGGGCTGCTCAGGTTGCCCCGAGCAGGTCGCCCATGACCACGTCCAGCTGGGTTTGGAATACCTCCAAGGAGGGAGACTCCACAACCTCTCTGGGCAACGTGTTCCAGTGTCTGACCACCCTCAGAGTAAAAGTAAGCTTTCTTATGCTCAGATGGAATTTCACATGTTTCATTTTGTGCCCAAATAACTTTTTATACCTATAATTGAGATGTTACACTACTGGCTGAATAGTGTAACCGGTGACAAAAGTTGGCAGACCTTTAAAATTAATATTCTCTAAAGAAAGCAGCAGCTGCATTAAATACTGTAGCTGTTTCTTCATTCTTTGTATGCATCCAAATATTTCTATATTCCCCAAAGCATTTCTCGCAAGGTACTAATGAGCCACTGATTGAACAGATCAAGATCCATTAATTAAATGCAAAGGAGACAAAAGACAATCACACAGTAGGGCTGATAAAAATAGAAAAATGATTAATCTAGTTCAAGACAAATTAACAAATCTAGAATGACTGCTGAAATTACTAACAATCATTGCCAATCCCAAATCAGGTACTGAACCATAATTTGTTCTTCATGCTCGTTTCTTTTCAAAAATACACCTGCTGCAGAATACTTCTCCCACACACCGAGTAACACGAGTTACCCATGTGACTTGCTGTGTCATTACCTCACCAAGATAATTCTCCATTTTCTTCCTAATTCTTATATAGATTCTTAAGACTAAGGTGGGTATACTACAGCTCAAAAAAAAAGAAAGCTGAAATTTCACCTTGCCATGCATATTTCTTCCCATTTAAATCAATAGCAAAATCTTCGGGGTAGAAGTCAATTATGCTTGATTCCTGTATTTGGGAAAATAAAATTAAAAAATCATTAAAGCCAATTACAAAACTGATTCAGAATGCCATGTAGAACTGTGCTTCACAGAGGGTGAGCAAACGCAAAGCTAAGGAGGATGCAAAGAACTTTGACTAACAGAAACATCTTTTATGAAACGCCATTTAAACATGAAGTGTGGTAGGGCATTTCCATCACTTAAGAGTACCAAAACAAAAAATTAAGCTGGATAGAATAATTCCAGGCAGCTGGGTTAAGGTATCTGCTCCCCAGTTAAGCTTTGCAAGGTTTCTTACAGAAAGTAAACAATCTTACTCAAGTGTAAAAGAGTCAGGAAATAATTTTTCTCACTGAAACATCTGAATTCAAAGAATCACTTTTGAGCATCTTTGAAGAATCTCTGCGATCTACCAAAACCGGTGCCTCCCAGCCTCTATTATTTTTCTGCCTGAAGTAAGTAGCAGCAAGTCATGGTCACACCACTGCAAGATCACATAACCTTACAGAGAGGAACACAGGATTCTTACCGGATCTGTCATCAGCTTCCTCCACGTCGGTGGCAGAAAATTTCCACTTGCAGCTGGAAATACTCCCATAAGTTGTTCAAGAGGCTTGAACTGTTGAAATTAAACAAGCAGATGTAGGGCACTTCTAATGAGCTGTTAAATCACAAATAAATAAATGAAGACGGCCTACCGGTTTTGAGCCTTTCTCAAAATCTGAGGGCATGTCTGCAATGCCCTCAAAGTCAGAAGCAAACGGAGCATAGTGAAAAGGGTAGTACCAGTTCCAGGATGCACAGCCCTAGGATAAAGAAACACAATCAGACAAATCAGAAAAGAAAAACAAAACAATAAAGATCACGTAGCCCAGTCACTAAAGATGACAAAATTTAGCCCAGCATCAACTGGGAGAAAGAGGAGTCCCCATGATTAGAAAAGAAAGAGCTCTTGCCTCTAAAGGTACTCTGGACTTCGGGTTGGGACTTAATTGTTCATAGCCAGACTAGAGCGAGTGGGTTCACTGGGCACTGAATGGAGACCTCAGGCATTTCCTCGGCAGCACAGAACAGCAGATAGACTTCTATGCCAAAGTACTCTTGCTATGTGCTAGGTTTGAGTCACCAAGGGAGACAGCCAAAGAGACAGGACCTAGCACCGGAACAACACAGAAGACCTTGCAGCAGAATCTTAACCTGAGCTTCAGGACACCGCAACGCACCTCATGCCTTTTTCCTCCCCCTCGAAAAAAACCACATGAGCACGTGCACAAAGGCCAATGAAACCAAGCACAAAAATTTCTTGCACAGAGCAGGAAATCACAGTCTACCCGTACAGTTAACTGGCTCCTGGGGCTAAGCTGAGGAGCCTGTAACAACTGGACATGTTTTCAACTTGTGTAGAGTTGCTACCACATCTCCAACAGGGAAATGCACAGAGCTGACCCAGAGGAGGAACTCCCAAGTTCTCCATAATTGTATAAATGGCAGAATTGTGCCCGTCAGAAAGCCTCTGGGGTCTCAACAGGAACAGAGTTAGTATTTTTCTGGCAGCACACACTTTGCGCCGCTGTTTTTCAATGCAAAATCCTACTGCTAACTTGGGAATATGAAGGGCCAGAGCACCCCAATATGATGCACTCTACAAGGTGTGAAAATGTGCACAATATTTGTTGCAGGTTGAGAAGTACTCTGGGTTTAACCGTTACTTTGCTACTCAGTACAAGCGCTAATACACACTTTGGGTAACGTTTTGCTTTTCCCCCTAGTATTCTTCTGTCTTGAACATTGGGAAATATAAAGTGCATTTGCTTGAAAGAGGCAAAATAATCCTCAGAAAGGAGAAAATAAACTCAAACACATCAGAACACAATGCAATTTGTAAAGGAGACGTGGCTCTAGAAGGTCTAAGTCAAGTTTTCACCTCCTCAGCTACTTTTCTTAGCAGCACCACTTGAAACAAAAGCCTACCATTTTGACTTCCAATTCTGAGTAAGTAAATGTCAATGAGACTCCTCCAGTGATATTTTTGGTATAAGATTACAGAGACTGTAATTATTACATGCAATTCTTCAGATGGTTTCAGTATGTTTCGAAAGCCAGGTGGATTGGTTTCCTCCCCCCTTTTTTTTTTTTTCCTTCCTCCCTTTTTTTCCCCCCCTCTCCTGACAGATGTTCCCACTAGTGGAACATGCTCTGCATTATTAGCTTTTTGTAAGAACAGAAAAGCAGGTAACGTATTCCATCAGAAGTTTTATGGACAGTGAGCAGTTATTGGGAAGCAATTTTTATTACGATAGAAAGAACGCGAGTACAAACAGCATCACCTGCCAATATTTCATTGTTGCACTATTTTAAGCCGCAATGTAATTTTTTAAGGTCTAGGGAGCGACTTGCTGCCTTCTAGAGTAATCTGAATATGAAGCAAAACAGCAAAAACAGAGCCCGAAACGTTCGTGACTTCCATGAAGTTTTTCTTTGCAACATTTCTAAACCAGAAAACATTTTCTGTAGTCACTTTTCCAGGAGGCCTTCGTGGCACTCCAATTCTCTTGAGAGCACTATGGTCCTGCCTGAAGTTGTTGTCAACCTCGCTGATTTATTTTCTTGGCAACTGTAATCATCCGTCACTTCTGCACGCATCAGTCACTTCAGCCAGAGCGCCCACAAACTCAGAAGGACAAGGAGTCACCGACGTACGCCTCAATAACTAAATTGGTTTTACACGCTAAACTAGCCAGTCTTGCACAGGGACTCACCCGTATTAAGTGCGGCATACGCCTGCCTTCCAGCTCCTACACATGGAAAGCCACGGATCTCTCAACAGCACAGGCAAACGCAGCCCTGGTTGGAACAGTTTTGGAAGCACACCACGTCTGCACGAGGCCGTGGCCACCGATCACGAAGCAATGAATGCACCCCCCATGCACGCTTCTTTGAATAAACAAACTTAACTTTACAGTTGCCAAATGAGTATAAATATTTTGGCCACCGCGTAAATATTATCTCAGCTTTGGCAAACACTGCCTTCCCCCAAGCCCTTCAGTTTCCCCTCAACATCCAGGCTGCGGTGGTTTGGTACAACTGCATCAGGGGCAGTTTTCCAGCAAGTAGACACCTACGGCTAATCTGAAGATTCGTTTACACGCTTTGGAGACATACAGGCACGTATAGAATTCTAGGAATGTATCTTGCCACGGTTAACAGGAACACAGTTTGCTTTCAGCAGACCTTAACCGTGTGCAGGATCGTGGGAGCTTCCACCTCTAAAGGTGCCCAGGTGACATTTGTCCTTTCCGAAGGGAGCTCCTCAAGGATGTGGGGAGCTCGGCTCTGCTGCAGATCAACTGCGACAGACCTGCAAACCTTAAACTCTATGATTCTCACACCCCCATAACATGCAAGTCAGAGCCCGAACTCAACTAATTAATACAGTGGAAGGGAAGGGAACACGCTCCCTTTTTGTTCCCAGGGGGCTGGGGGAGAAGCAGTATACATTAAAATAAACTAACTTCAAGACCACATCCTTTTTTTCAGGCATGTGAGGTATTAGCCCTGCCTGTGCTCCAAGCTGGACAGGCATGAGCCACCTTTGAAAAGCGTGCAGTTTTACCAACACGGCACTGCGTTCAAGCTACAAAGCCCTGCTGAGATGGATAAACTTCATCGTCTCGAGCACATTCTGCTCCCAGGTCACACACAAAATACAACTTACTTTGTCTGCCGGGCACGAAGCTAGTCATTAACCATCGGCGCAACAAACCCCAATATGCCTAACTAATCTCTTGCCAATCTGACATCTCAATTATCAAAAGATTTAAATCAGATACAGATTAGTTCAATCACAACACACTTCATAGAACACCATTACAATCTATGGAGGAGACTGACAGCTCTGTGCCTCTCAAATTCTTGCTAGCATTTCACAGGCTTTGTCCTTCATTCACTCATTTAGTCATCTGCAATTTCACGATGCGTGGCTATGTATTGCGAAGGAAAAACATGCAACAGTCCTTAAAAAAAAAATCCAACAAGCACTGTTACTGTACATGAGAAACAAAAGCCGCATTTAAACCTTGAATGTCAAATAGAATGGGCACCCACTTATTTTATATCTTCAAAAAAGCAGCACTGCTTTTCAAAAGCAAGCAATGGGTAATTATTATTTCCTGAAAAGAAACAGAGTGCAGGCACAAAAGAAAACTGAAGGTGCAGAGAAAAAGTTTTTAAGTACCTGATAATAATATCTGAGAACCCAGCAAAGCCCTTCCACATAGGACTGTACGACTTTACGACGGAATTTCTCATCAGATGCATCGACATCAAATTTGTTTTTATAGTAGCGCTGTTTCCAACCGGTTTCCCATAACCTGCGTAACAAGCACAAATAGATGTCAATACATGTTGATATATGCACATTTACATATCTTAATTAAAACATAAGCCAGAGTTGCTTGCTACTTCGATTCCCATTTTTACACAGTTTAAAAGAAAGCTTAAAAACTGATATACAGCAGCAAGAGAATAAAATTTGACGGTTGGCATCATTGAAAATCCAGATTCAATTCTGAAGCTACCACCCTGATAAATACGTCTTCAAAGTGCTTGTCAGGAGCAGGGTAGATTTTCAAACGTGTGCCTCAGGATTTTTCAAACAGTGTCGGTCCCAGTCAGCAATTTCCTCCTTCTTAGCAGGAATCTCCTGCCAACACTGTCCTTTGAACTTTGTTCCTTAACTCTCCCAACTATTAGCAAGCGAACAAATTCTCCCCCTTATTTTGTTTGATCTACCCTAGGTCAAAAATCTTTATCTTACTGGAATACCTTCTCACATCAAGTTCATTCCTCTATTCTTAACACACCTCTCGAGCAGAGAGGTGATAAGAGTTTCTCTGCTGCTCAAAATAAAAAGCAAGCAAACAAATACTAAGCAGCAGCAGCTTGATTTTTATACTCCACTGCTGCTCAGCCAAGCTACAATTACCAGCAGGATTATCTGCAACTCGGGAATCCCACGCTTGCCGACTCGCGTCAGAGGAGTTCCCTTTTACAGAGGGATTTTCCATCTTTCATGAGGGATGGATATTGGGAGTCCAAAGAGCCGCCTCGGACACCATTTATCCTTACTTCACACAGCTCCCCCTTATGTCTGTCTACGGATGGGGCAGGGGAAAACCACCACTTGCTCCTCTTTGACAGACAAGCATCCGATCCCTCAGTTCTAGTGCACAATGTTAGGGGAAAAAAAAAAAAAGGGGGATAGTGTGCAATATTGTGCCACATTTCAAGCAAGAATGTCCTGTGAAGATTAACAGTAAACACAGACCATAGGCTCCTCTACCGCCCGAGAAGGCACGGGGAGCGCTGCTGCAGTGGGCACGGGCAGCACCAGAAATTGCTGCCTACAGCTCCCAAAGCTTTTCTTCCTCGGACACTTTATCTGCTCACTGTCTGCTGTGTTCCCTCCCATTCAATGGGCGACACATCAATCCTGAGGGAACAGCCGTACCACGGGCAAGGAGCTATTCCTACGCACATCAAACTTCAGGCTGTTAGTGCTAACAGACACAACGACGTGATCTGGGGGGACATTCCCGTTCAGTTCAGAGACGGCCATCTAAAAAGGTAGTTCAAGTAATGGAAAGGTTAAGCTCTACTTCACGTTTGGCTCAATCACGATATCAGGCTTCAGAACGGGTCTCCCTCACAAAACTATTTGGGTTGGGTTTTGGTTTGTTTTGTTGTTTGTTAAATTTAAACCTATTATTCACCATAGCGCAGGCATTTTACACACACCCCTCTCAAAGTTCACATGAATTTTGGTATTCAAAGCCAATCAGAATAAAGCAAATTACAAGTCTGATTTAGACACTGGTTAAATCAGATAAGCCCTTAATAATGTTTTTTATTATTATTATTGGAATTTTATTCTCAACAATTCAAAACCTAGCACGGATTGTCACATCTGAAAATCATCACGCAAGATCCCTTCCCACAAAAGCTGTGCCCACTTTAAATTCCATGCAGAATCTGAAGCACACAAGTAACCTGCGAGGTCAGCTCGAGCGCACACTTGTCAAAATCCCACAGAGCAATAAATACAGCCTATGAAGCCCCTGAGAGAGAGAACAAAGATCAATTTATGCTTTTTTTACACGATGCATATCCTTTTGGTTCTGCATAAAGGATCTTGCCTTGCTTGTTTCAAGTCAGCTGCCCAGCACGGGGATACTTTTTAAGATCTGACCTGAGCTAGTTCAAAGACGAGTCGAACTGACGAGGAGGGAGAGAAACCAAGAGCTGTTTTCAAGACTTGAGGAAAGCCAGGTGAGCAAGGACAGAGCACTTGCGCTGCAGTCTCGAAGGAGAGAGTCAAGAACATCTGCAGCCCACGAGCATCTGCCCCTACGAGCTCCCTGGCAGCGAGACACTTGCATACATTTCAACCCCCTTTTCTGCAAGATAAAAGCCCCAAGCTGCTAGCTGACTGGAGCTACTTGTTCTGGTTTTGAAGTCATTCTAAACACAAAATACAGTTTCGCAAACGACTTTCTTGCATCTAGTACCTTCATGCAGTTGTTTCTACTTACAACGAGAAGCATGACTATATTTTTCCACTCACAAAAGGATCTGAATAGATATCCTGAGCTACAAAGGAGCTAAATAACTGTGGACAAATGTAGCATATCCTTTTGCTTGACAATACCAACCCTGTCAGAACTATTGCTACTCGTAAATCACCACAGTTCATTCACACCAGTTGCTATAAAAACTGTTAAAGCTTCTTTTAGAGCCCCTGGGGAAGTTCAAATGGAAAGCAGCACTAAAAACGATCCCGATTTTAGATAAAAATTCTGGTTGCTTGATTAAAAAAACCAAAACAAATCCATTCAGCTCTGCATATATAGGGAGAAAAATAAGAACGAGATCTAGAATATCTGATATTGGGAGATCTGATGGGCCAATGTCACAGGTGTCACAACAACAGTGCTGGGCACCAGTGACCCGTACTTCACAATGGAACAACCCTCATCGTTTTTCCACCTACACCCACCCCCTGACTCTACAGAAAACAAAAACCTACTGGCTGCATCTAGCAGGACAGAACCTTTATCACAAAATTATAAGGGCCTTCACCCTCGACTTAAAGGGTGATAGCTTGATTTAAACCTTCGATAAATGCAGACTCACTTGTAATTCACTGTCAGTTAATTCTCATAAAATTCCTATCCCTTAATCGTCTAGGGATCAGCCATCCCAAGACATTTAAAGAACTCGTCGTAGACAAAACAGGGCCTGCTACAAGTCAGAGATGGAAGAAAACATATTGTGATAGTCAAGGTAAATAATGCTGCGCATGCAAGTGTAACTGAATTTTACGGGTTAAACAGCTCAAAAATTCAACTGCAAACCAGCGGGATTCAGCTCACATAATCAAAGCCAAACAGCGAATGTCTAGCCAATCTAGTGCTTGGTCTCAAAGGGAGTAGTGGCTTGGAGGATGAAAACCTGCACGCATACTAATCTAGATACTTAGATTTAACAGCTATAGCTTACACATCTCACTGGAATTTACTGAATATTCTAACCCTCCACATTAATTACCGGTGGATAAAAAGATCATAGAAAAGCATCCGAAGGCACTGCTGCTCTAAGCTAAATGGCATTAATTAGACCGCATCTATTTCAGCAATTTCCTAACAAAGTGCTACAAAAAAATGGCTTCACCTGATATTATCCTCTGGCTCAGGTTCACTGTCACTATCTTCAGCTTTTCGCTTAATTCCTCCTGCCAGGGATGGGCTGCCATCAGAAGTGAGGCTGGTGTTTGGAGACGATGAAGTTGTCTAGGGTCGGAATTATTACAGATAAATGGGGAGGAGGGGGGGAAGGATTTATTAGGCATTTGAAATTCAAGTTACAATTAACAGCTTTGTGATAATCCCATGCATTATTTTGAGTTCCCCAAAAAAGCCACACAACCCTTAAAATACGAAGTCAAGTAGCAAAAGAAAAGCAGAACACATTGTTGTATTAAAAGGCAGGCATCGACATGTAGAGGCAAAAAGGTCACTGTGTTTGAGAAAGAAAAAGATGCTATAGACAAGACAGTATACATTGATAAAACACGTGATTGTGGAATACAACTGTTGTCTCTAGTCCTACAGCTTACGTTACAACTCCATTTTACAGCAACAGTGCAAAATGCCTACGCAGGCTACCGTAAACATGCTGCTTGTCATTCAGAACTGGCCGAAATGCTCCAAGTTTCTTCACAACTGATCTTTTAATCTCCCTTCAAATTTATCCATTTTAGTATTACAGAGTCTAAAAGAGACTTCTCCCATTCCATAAAGGAACTGATGTGCTTAACCCACGTGCAAAAGTCTCAAGATTAAAAGGGAAGAATAGCAGAAATTGTACCTTGAAAAAGCACATTGTATTTATTTAGACTTAAGAGACAGAACACACATCTTTATGATGAAAAGTATCTTTAATTTGTTCACTGTTTGGATGAGGATTTATGCCCAGAAAGAAAATATTTGTTGCAATTTGTAATTTAGAGTTCACAATCAAGACTTCTAACAGAGCACTCAACTTACTTCCAGTTCTCCCTCACTTTCTAACACCTTTTCAAAAACTTCACCTAAGTCTCTCCTCTTCCCAGTGAAAAGCAACACTTTGGAAAGTAAGAGCAGTGACAAACAAGCAAATCGCAAATTCCCAAAATACAGGTATCGGTCTGCATGTGTATAGAAATTCCAAGAAGAATATGAAAAGACCTCCAGCTCGGGTATTCAGCTTGTGCCTCACAAACCTGCTGAGGAAGTTCCTAAACCTGTACAAGGAGATTTGACTCCACAAGTGCCAAGTGGGGAGAAGAGCCACCACATTTGACTCACGTGCATTCGCCTCATGCTTGCCCTCCCAGAACTATTTAACAAGCAGGATCACACCAAACATTAAAATAAAGAACACTATTCTATTCAAGTAGTCTTGCAAAAATTGGTTATTAATGGCCACTTCCTTGAAAAACTGGGTTTTTTTGGTGTCTGCTTTTCAAGAGAGCTTGATGGAAGAGAGAAAAAGGTGTCCAGAACAACACAGGATGCAATCACTTCCCCTTCCACGTGCAAATACCTTTGAACATCTACTTACAGAATTCTGTCTGTCATGCATCCTCATCTCAAAGGCAGCTTGTCTAGGGTTACTGATTGCCTGAGGACTGGATCGATTTCCCAGAGCTTGAGGGGAAAACTGTCCACCAGGAATAAAAGCAGGCTGATCCCTCTAAAAGATAAACACAGACAAGTGTACCGAGAGAGCTGTGTAATCTCCACAGCAGCGTGACGATGCTCTCTCACCACGTTCAGATTAACACGTAACAGAAAACAAGAGTAATTTACTCACTCAGTTCAGCTTACATTAGTTACGTTTAAAAATCTCAACCAGGCATACGATGACGCCTACAAGTGAGACCCTTATACTCCTACAGTCTATTAAGCTCTTTTAAAAACAAACAAACAAGCCCTGCATTTTGTGCCCAAGGTCTTTCCACGTGGGCTGAAAGGCAGTTTTCTGGGGAAGTGAGACTTCATCTAACTGCCTGGGAAGAACGTGTTCTTTGCAAGCAAAGCGAATAACCTCTTCCACTCTTAGTGGGGATAGTCAGAAAATATGCAATTTAAAAAATAAACACAAGACCTAGGCAGTACTCAGAGTGGTGATATCATATACCCTGAAAGCTTTGGAAGCTACGCTTAGCTTTGTTCTTTGTTAGGATGTTGAGATATGTTGAAATGAACATACAAGAGCCCATTTTTAAAATATCAGAATATTCTGTGAATAGAAGAAAACTCAACATCGTTCCAGTAACATGATTGTAAAGAATTCAGCTTACAGGGGTCAGAAAGGGCAAACACGTTCCCACAACAGCTAATGCTTCTCTGTTCCATCTGAGAGGTACCTGGCAACACTGACTTAACTCTGGTTTGGGGTAAGTCTGCCTTGGTTTTTTTAGAAACACGTCTCTAATTAAGCAAATCCATTTAATACAAATGGGTATATGTATTTAAACCTAAACTCTTACGCTAAACTCCACTGCCCTCAGCAATACAATTGCAGAGAAGCCTCGTGTGAGTGCATGGCAAAGCAATTCCTGTACTGTGACCATACTGAAGCATCCCTAAATAATCATGAAAGCACAGATTTGTGGGGATTTGAAGGATACAACATACAGCTATCGTCCACACATTCAACACCCTCCCTCCACTCCCTTTTAAGAAATCTTTAATATGTGATTCCTTCTTTCAAAGCTACAAAAAGCCATGAAAAAAACCTTTAAAATAGTTTACACACAGGCCAGGAAATACCACGATTACAACTGCAGTTTCAACCAACACGTTAGTGAAAGCTGTAGCATACATTTTAATTCTTGCTTTTACATTGTGAAAAGAATTAATTTACCTTCATTCTTTTTCTTTTTTCTTTTTGTCGTCTTTTAAAGTTATCCTAAATTAATAAAGAGGAATAGTCAGTCAAGCATACAGATTTATTGGAAAAATATTTCATTATCATCGTCTACTGACCAGAAGGCCATAAGCTTTTTATGTAATGTTCCGCATAAGATGTAGGTCAATTCTCATGTCTGTAAATCCAACAGAAGTGGGATAGAATTTTCTACCCTACCCTGAAAATCTATGGGGAAAAGAGCAGGTGTGTATCCAAAGCCCCACAATTACAGGCACAGTTTAGCTATAGCCTTACTTCAAGGTGACAGCAGTGTCAAAGCTCCTTGCCTGCACCAGTACAGCTGACAAAAAAAAAAAATTAAAAAGTAGGAGACACACTAAAGTCCCAGCAACAGGAAAAGAGGAGGCTCAAGGGAAGATATTTCATATTCTTGAGCCATGGAAACTGCAAACTTGAACATCAAATTGGCATTTCCATTTCAAGAGAGGTGCAGGCTGGGGCAGCTATAAACAAAACATTTTGCCGGCACTGGCACGGTATTTTTTGACTGGAAAGTAAATACAATTCTGCTCTTCCATTCACAAGGTGTTTTATCCCCTGTACTTAATGAATAGACTGGAATACATCTGCAAAAAACTGCACAAACTGCAGAGACAGACCCAAAGAACAGCAATTTATGGCCACATTTCTAATTTCTGGAGGTACTGCAAGGCAAGAATGCACTTGGAATTCAAATTTAGTATTTCGCCCCTGCTCATGGGCTTGCACTGCCACAGGCTGCAGCAAGTTACAAACAATTCCTTCTTCAGTTTTCATAGCGGCTGCAGGCAGTAACAGAACTCGCATACAGTTTTCCTTCTGCTGTTACTTGGGATAACAGAAAAACAGGTCTTGCAGTCCAGGAAAAAAAAAAAAAAAAAAAAATCACTGGGAGCACACAATTCTGTTTTTGAGTACAGAGGAATTCACCAGAGATTATAACAGCAAAAGTACAAAGTTTGGTTTTTTTCCTTATTCTGTCGAAGGAGTGTCACAGTCTAACAGTAACACACGTGATTAAACCCAAACTCTAAGAATGTAACAAAAAAATTACATCGTCATCTTTTCTCTTTTTGAAAATACTATCTTCAACTTCTCCAACAGCTAACATGATCATCTGGACCCGCTGCAGATTGACAAAACCGCTTTCTGTGAGGTACCCCTGCAAATTAGAAAAGAATATAGTTGAAAAACAAGCCTGTTTGTGTAGTAAACACCCAGGTATTTTTAAAGAAAAAGCAAAAAATTTACCCCAGTTTTGTGCACCACATTCTTATAGATGTTAACCAAGCGATCGATTGCTCCCTCCCTAAAAACAAAACAAACAAAAGCATGAGGTTCTTATCATTTAAAACCACAGCAGGTACACTTGCAGGAAAAGCCGACAGATATTCTCATCTACCTGATCTCCAAAGAGGGCAGATGAGGAAGAAAGTCATTTCCCACAAAGAAGCACATGAAGACCCAGTCGTCGACACTTCTTTCAAAATCAAAAGTGAAAGGCAAACTGGCCATAGTGAGTTCTCTTTCCAAATACTGCAAGGCACACACAAGAGAAAAAGAAAACGCTGTGTGTGGAGTTTAGAAGCGTTACTGATACAAGGCAGATACGGTAACCGCTTCAACGTACCTCTCGCAAAACACATAATCGGATGAAGATGAATTCTTGTTCAGCAACAGGAAGACTGTCTGCAAACTGGTCATGCTGAAATAAAACGAAAGAGTTGCATGACACCCAAGCTCACCTTAAAGTTTCTCCAGTTCAATTTTAAAGGCTTACTCTGAGAGGAATTAAGAGGTATACAAGTACGGTTTCTCAAGTTCTTAGGTTGAGCATGCACTTTGCTACTTGGCACATCTGTTAAATTACTGATCATTGCCTCTCTTCAGTGAAGAAAAAACCCAACAAAACACCAGAAGCGAGGATGTAGGTTTGGCATAATACTTTTGTGCTACAGACATACAATTTTTATTTACTAATATAAGAGGAAAGCTAGGTAATTCCAATAATATAATTTGCATTATGTTTCAGCCAAAGCCAACAGCAAGAAAAATGTGAGGATCTCATTAAAACATAGCTTTGCTTATAGATAAAAAGAATTTCTAGAAAGAGCAAAATTCTCACCTTGCCTTGTTTTTCTCTGGGCAAACCTTGGCAATCCTTAACCTCATGGCCCATCTGGTTACAAAGACCACACGGCTTGGGTTTATTTGGTTTAAACTCTTCCCTAATTATAGTGAAGTTTGGTTCATGCGTAGCTAACCCAAGCATAATCAGATCAGCTACCAATCAAGAGAGAAGAATAAAATACAATGAAGGATAAACATTATGAAGTTTTTTTTTTTAAAAAAAAAAGTTTAAAAGCGAAGTACCTTCTATCTTAAGCAAGTGCAAACACACAGATGTGCTCACCCACAAACCATCCAGACAAACTAAGCGAAAGCCAGCCCTTCAGCTACGGACAGCGCTAGATCTTTCCCCATATATTACACAGAGCTCTCAAAAACTAACAAATACACTGGATTATTTACACGAGCACAAGTGAAAGCCTAAAAACTACAGCCCAACTCCATCATAAAACAGCACACGAAAGCTTAATAGGACACACTGCTAGCAAAAGAGAACTCACCGTCAGCCCCACACAGACAATGATGAGTGTTTGGGTCATGGTTTGGTTGAGCTATACAAAAGAAAATTATATTTAGTCAACCAAAGTCATGTAAAACAAAGCATTACTGACCATTAATTCAAAACAAAATGTTCGCATTTATTTGAAGTTTACCTCTTTGTCTTCTGATGTAATCCATGATTTTATGTTCACCTTCACCAGGAGCACTTGCATCAGACAATATAACCTGCAAAACATTTAAAATATGTAAATGATTTATGTAACTGCAGTGCGCCCCAAAGAATTATGTAGTTCATATACCAATTCCTGAACCTTACGAATGCTTGAAGTTCTGACTTGTAGTTTTAACTGAAATATTATGATTCAAAATTAAATTATTTAAAAGTTTGGAACCAATAAACAGACCTTCATTTTTCTCTACTAATTCTATGATGAAGCTGACATTGATTCAAATACCACTGAACTTATCACGTCATTAATGAACATATTTGAAGTTCCCTGATATAATTTGTCAGAGCAATTGAAATATACACTAGAAAACTAACAGATAAAGCAGACATATGTCCGCTTCCCTTTAGATCTTCTAAACTCATAGACACACTGGTACATTATCACATTACACACTTCCTTACACTCATGTCCAGATGAGCATTAGCGTTTATAAACCTCAAGGCTGATGGAGGGAATTAAGCAGAGTCAACTGCCCTCTAATTAGACCACTTTAACAGTCAACTTACGGAAAATAAAACAGACAGCTGCATCCGAGAAGACTGACTATTCTGCCCTCTTGTAGAGAGCAAACACAGGGTTGTCAGGAATAAAACCCCCTGGGGGGGTGGTGGTTGAGGAACAGGAGGAAAGAATTTCAAAGTCCAGAAAGGCAAGAAACCTGGCATGTATTATTTTCATTGCTTGTGATCTATTATTGTCACCCATCATTAGAATAATGGAAAAAACGCAGCCTACCCGAGGTAGCAAACCAGTTAAGTAGTGAAAAGAATACATATACAACATATCTTGGCACTTTCCCCAAAAAGAAGAAAAAGTATTCCTAAAACCCCATCTCCCGTTATATCAAACTGTGGCTTCTACTACCAAATCTCTTCATCGCTCTTAAATGAAATCAAAACAAATGGTGCTGTTAGATTACGTTACTAGGATGAAATGTTATCTTTGAAGTCCAGCAGAACGTTCAAGTTGGTCCATTATTAATAACAGCACAGTGCCAGAACATGAGACAAATCTGTTAAACTTTTAGTCTTCAGTCACATCCCAACCCAGCCTAATAGATCACCTTAATTTTCCTCAAGTATGAAACCGTGAAACTTACTGTCAAATTTTTCCACCCTGGGTCGCTGTTCAAACGGTCAGCGATGTAATAGCGGAGGCATTTAGCAAGATTGTCCATAAACTCTGTTCCCTAAAAAGTGACAGAAGGAAATAAATTAAACCTTCATTCAGACACTGGCAATTGCTGGTTAAAGTGCAAGATTACTTACCGGAGTAATACAGTTGCTGTCAAATCTCTCTTTCACTTCTTCTGGAGGAAGAATGCCACCTAGAGCAATGAAAATATTTAACAGAAATAAATCAATATGGAACATCAAAAACATTTTTCCATGATCAACACCCAGATGGCTCCCCTGATAACAATTAACACTTACTGAAAGTTAGTTTAAAAATAAAAAAAACAAACAAAAACCAAAACTAAAACAGCTCTTACCATTATATTATCTGCATCTTAAAATAAGGTATTAGTACATTTACAAACATTGTTGTTACTTCAGAAAAGCGATTTCACTACCTATTCTGGCAAAGGACTGTGAAAGAAATCTCAAAAAAACTAAGCTTGCTAAATGAGATAAAACGTTAGGAAATAATTATTTTCTTACATATTCTCCCCTATGTTTCCACTATCTATTCACTTGGGCTCACAAACAGGGTTACACCAACTTCTCTCATCTCTGAGCTTCATAAAGGGTCTTCGTAGTCTAGAAATGCTACAGGAAGAAATGTTAAGAAAGTCTTTGTCCTAGCCTTTTAATCTCTGCCTAGGTTACACAAAGCCCTCGCACGGGGCTACAGCATTCATTCCTCCTAGACAGTCACCTGCATTAATTGCTCCAACCCAGACAGCATGCTTCAGCTACACCCCCCCCTCACTCCAGTCCTGTCGCTGTCACCCTTCGGAAGCTGCACCAACTTTGTTTCCTCACTCAGTTCAGAGTTTCCACTGTCAGCTAACTACCCTTGATGGCAGTTCTTTATTCCCGTGCAGCGATATTTTTATTCAATCCCTGGTTTTAAGCCTCAACTCTCCTTTTATCAAGCCCAACAAATCTGTACTTCCCTGCATGAGAGTTGTGGTTAGTTCCCCACTACTTCATTTATCCCTGCTCAACTGTTGGGGTTTTTTTGTTTTTTTTGTTTTGTTTGTTTGTTTGTTCTTAACTTTGGAAAACACAGATCCATCCCTCTGTAGGCTTGCTATCCCCTCCTCCTCCTCGTGATGCACTGACAAATATCCACTAAGCAAAGAGACCCCTTTTCCAAACTTTCCTGAAGCGTTCAGAACAAACAAGGTGACTCTCACTTGAAAAACCTCAGACATGGCCACAGTTCTACCTTTTGCCAGAATTTCTTGTCTTATTTTTTGCTTCTCTTCAGCGGCTTCCATGCCCTCCTTTGACGCTCTGAATCTTCTTGACCGCTGTTGATTCATTTTTGCGCGGGGAGCCTAAAAAAGGTGCCACAATGCTTGGTTCAGGTATTGCCTCTGGCCAGTTGTGTCCTTTCTGGACCAGCCTTCTGGAACTGGCCAGTCTGTGATTATACAGCCATTTAACAAGGCATCAGTCTACACTGTAACTGAAACAGGAATTTCTGTTGTCTGAAAAGCATTAGTTATTCCATACCCCTTTATCCAACAAGAAACTCCTACAGCTGTATTCAGAACTTTTGAAAATAAAAAGACTACAGCAGACGGTAGTTACCTACTACTTAGAGCAGGCACGTTGGGGTTTTTAAATGGATACATCAACATTTAGTTGGGATTACTTCTATATACACACACATACGTTACGAATTCCTGCACTTGAGTTCAGGTTAAAAACCTTTTTACTTAATGATACCCATTTTACCTGTGAGAAACTGAAAAGCCCAGAGAAAAGCCAAAGCACAAGAGGCCTACCAGCAATCTGCTAGGCCACTGTGGCATCTCTCAGTGAGACTACGGAATCTGGGTAGAAAAATACTCAGCAAAGCAAGTTATTAAGAAAAGGTGGTAACTTTCATTAGGCCAACTGATGTACCGAGGGAGATGAGGATCAGGGATGCAGAAAGATGAGCCTTCGGCTTCAAACATGCCCTAAGGCTAGCCTGTGAAATATTCCACAGCAAAATTCAGTCACCGCCCATTCTAAGTGCACCTGCTTAAATGGTGCACTGTTTTTTCCCAGCCTGCAGCATAAATTATTCCTAAAGCCGCAGAGCAGAGGAACATGAGTAGTTTCAGAATGTTACTGCCTTATGGAAGTTTCCTGCTTTTCAGAAGCAAAGTTCAGACTGCACTAGACTACATTAGCCAGCTCATATAACCCCTGCGGCAACAAAACCCATGACTGCTTTTAATTACCCTCACCAAAATTAAATTAACAGTCTATTTTACCTGTAGTTTTTCATTTTAGAAACTATTGCCCAAAGGATCTTATGAGAGCAGACAGCATCTACCCTAATTTTATAAAACAGCCATTACCAAGAACTAAATATACCAATACTTACTACTCCATCTATAGCCATGTAAAGGAGTCGCCTTGGTCTTACAATGTTGAAGATCCTGTCAATATACTCAAAAATCGCAACCATCATTTCATCTTCGTTTTTGGGCGCTGGCCTAAAGCATAGAGCATTCAATTTAACACCCAAAATGCTATCATTGAATCCTACTTGTAAAGAGAGAAAAAAAAATTGCCTTACTTGTCTTCTGGATGCGTACAAGGGTGAATTATACCGTTCATATCCAAATAGAGGTTATCAAACTCCACCTCGTTAGGGTTAGGTTTGCTCGTGTCAATTGGAGCCTTGACGCCATTGCACTCTTTAGCCTGGAACGCAGCCGAAACAAGCATTTCAGTACTTGATTAGAGAAGCATCCCAAATATCCAGAGGTATTAATGTACAGACTCATAGAAGTTTGTTTTTTTTCAAGGGCAGTAGAAAAAAAAAAGATAGCAACAAGCTACACACATAATTACCTGAAAATGTGATAGCTTACACTATTAAAATAGTGTTTTTTTTAAAAAACATGTTTATGAACTAGCACAACTAGAAGATACTATGACGAGTTACAGCAGAGTTGGTTCGTTTCTGTTGATCAGCATCTATTATAAACAAGAAGTTTCCATAACTCATATTATTCAAGAAAGCAATTCTTTCTACTGCCAGGACCATACTGACTCTCTCAAAATTTAGCAAAGGGACTTCATCAAAGTCTTGCTACTTTAAGCTCTTAGTTGCCCAGATTGACGCATCCAAACAAACTTGCGCCTTTGTCTTTTCTCGCGGCCATCCGATGCTGAAGCCACACGCACGGCTGGGGAGGCAGGGCAGTAAGTGCCATTCATTCACCTATGGCCGATGACACGTTGGAGCCCTGCTGATGACATCACCAGCTTCCCAAAGAGTACCAGCACATCCTGGTGAGCAGAGGACAACGAGATTTAGCTAGAAAGAGGCCTCTTCCCAAATTCCTCTGCACAAAGAAAAGAGATCCTTTCGGATCCCACCAGCCAAATCTCCATTTGGGGTACATACGCATTAAGTTTCTTGCCGACCACCTCAATGCTCAAACCCCTGGACTCTTCAGCTCCTGCCTCAGAGTCTGTCTGTGTCATATTTGCAATGCTAAATAAAATCCAGTCCTTACCTTCCACTTCTGCGAATAAGTAAACTTTTGACTCTAAGGCTTCCTCTATATCAGGGCTTTTCCTAACCACCAGGCTGCTGCCCAACGACATGAAACCCAGGCCACAGCACGGATGGCAAACTTGATGCTGAACTATAACCAACCCTAACCACCTACAGCCACCCTTCGACATTCCTGACCACTTACACAAGCTACACAAGGTAAACCCAGAGGTACAAAGAAAACAAATCTCAGCTGAACTGGAAGTAATAAACAATCCCACCTTATTTTGTGTATGCTGTCACGCCAATGACAATAACTACCTAGGTGAAGAGAACAGCCTCTCCACTCAGCCCCAGAGCAGAGATCAGAGCTGGCACTACAATACCTCCATAAAAACAAATCAATCAATCTCATCACCTTCTCTCAAGCTGTCAAAGCAAGTAGTTTTGGAACACCCAGTGAATGTTTCAAAGAGCAGCTTCTCTACAAAGCAGATTAGCAACTATGTTCAATTTTGTTTCCTCACCATACGGTCTTTTTTTTTTTTTTTAACATATAAACCACTGAATTAAACACCAACAGCATCAGTGATGGAAGAGACATGAGCCAATCGAGAAAAAGCCAACGTATTTTCAGAGAAATTATGACTGTAAAGAGTTTTAACATTTTTAGCATCTCACAGAATTGGAAGGAAGAGCACTCTTGAGTAACTTGGCACAAAGCAAAGAAAAAGTGAATGTTGTGTTACTACGTAAAGGCTATGATGACAGGATTGCACGAGACGGGAGGGAAAAACGCGATACTGCTGGTCCCCCGAGTCACGTGAAACTTCTCAGCAGCGGATGAACAAGCACCAAGCCCTTCCTCTGAACTCCTGTTCGCAGACTGGCCGCTTGCTACTGTTCTGAGCAGCTTCCCACATCTCATACGGAGCTCAGTCAGATTTAAACGGGAAAATTAAAGAGATTGTACCATCAACTTCCACATCATTTTCCTGCTTAGAGTAGCAGCGGAACTAGCTGAGCTTATGCCAGTCTTAAAAGGCAAAAATTAAAAACCTCTAGAGCAAAGTACGTCTATATTCGGTATTTACATTTTTCACAGTTATAGGTCTACGGAATTCTTCCAGGGCATTTCTGTGAAGTCATTTTTAAATAACTGAACACTAAGTCTCTCTATTTCGCTTCTTTAAAACAGGGGAAATTCCTGCTAATCCACCTCTTTCTTATATTATCCATCCAAACTAGTCAAATCCGAACAGATGGAATCTCGACCACTGTTTGCTTCCTTTACCGAACTTTTCTGGAACGCGTGCACAAAATCACATGGTTTTAGCAGAAACTAATAGTTGGGTGCAAACACTATTAGAACTGCAAGCTACAGCACAAAGTCACTCGGGGCAACCGAGACCTACGATTTTAAAAAGACAGGAATTCATTCTGGTTTACATCAGATAACGGGACGAGAAGCGTGGCTTGTCTTCTACTTGATCTTTCATCAAACCTCTTGCCAGAGCTAACTGACTCGGGAAGTATCAAAGGCTTACAGCTATGTGATATGGAAAATAAAACTGCCCCCGCCACAGATCCTATTTTCCGTCTTGAAGGTAAAGCAAAATAAGCACGATCTCTTTCAGATGGCTTCGAAAGCCATTCAGTTTTCATCTGCATACTGCTATGTCAGCAACTTTACCATCACATCCTCATAAACCTATCAGATTTTTAATGTAACAGCCTTGTAAAAGGTTTAAGTATCTGGGAGCGATATCTCTTGTGATAGAACTAAACTGTTCACTTTTAATCTACAGCCTCTTTTGAAACCATTGAAAATAGATCTTCAAATGCGATACTTTAGTTGCAGCTTTATTAATTCATATGAATTTGATTAAGAATATTCTCTCCTGGATTTTATATTATCTTCAAGATCTTCCTCTTACTCTTCCCGCTCAGCTTAAGAAGAAGATTAATCAGATTTAAGAAAAAGAAATAATCTAGCAAGGTAAGAGAACAAGGATCAACTTTTTAATATTTCAAAGAGACGAGCTACCGGGAGATACAAAATTTCTGATTAGAGAGATTTATAAGCAATCCTAAAATACACAGAGAGCTGATTACATTGCGAGAGAAGTTTAAATTCATCTCCAGTAAGGCAAGCTACAGCTGCTCACTACTGTCCTAGTCCACTCTCAAATTTACAACCAGATTTGAACATAAAAAAATGTACTGAATACGATGTGCTGTCCTTACTGTAATTGCAACGCGCTCTTAGGTTGAACAAAGAAACGTGGATGAGGACATCAGCATCCGATACTTCGGTTGTTTTATATGTTGGTTTTCCTTTTCTTTTAGTAAAGAGCATTTGCTATTACAAGCTCAATCATTAAAAAAACGAAAACGACATATAATCACAAACTCAGTGAACCCAAGGCTATATAAGCCTTTATTTTACCTAAACACTGAGGCAGTTTTGATTAAATAGAGGTTAATGTAAATGTTTACAAATGCGATGAAAAAGAGAAGTCTTTGGTTCTTAGAGAAAACTGCACTGAATTGTTACAGACTGTAAATAAATTTGCTGCTTAAGTTGTGACTGCTTTTAAATAGACAGGTCTTAAAGCATTATCCAGAAACGGCTGGACAAGCTTGTAAGAGACAAAGGTGAAACACTCACTTGCGGTAAAGACAAAACTGTAACAGAACCTGCTTTATGTTGTCAAAATTCTGCTTGCGCCCTTTTTGTCAGATGAACGCTGCTTCAAAACATCACAGAACTGAACTTCTCCTCGCGGGCTCTTTGCTGTTACTGAGTGCCCAGGCAATCCTGCCAGCACGGTCCCGGCTGACAGGTAAGCGACGGAGCTGCTGCCTCCGCAGTCTAACCTCACCGCTGGGACGGCCGTTCGTTCATGCAAGGCAGCCTTGGGTGCAGGGAAGGAAAGGGGGATTTGGCAAATAAAAGGCTTGGACAGTATGGCCAGTTGTGATGCTGACTATAAGCAAAAGACCAAACTGTTCATCTTTGCGAGTTCCCCGCTTTGGTGAAAAGGGGATAAAGCAAATCAAGCGGTGTGAGCTGGAGAGAACAGGTAGGATACGTGCACGCACCCTCAGGCATTAGCTGCCTGAAGATGCACAGCCCCTGCTGGGGGAAGGCGATAACACGGCACCAGCCATACGCTCAATGGGTGTAGCTGGTAGAGACACGTCCTTCTCCAGTTCCCCCCCCAATACCCTCGCCACCCACTTTTCCCTGGCAGACGTGGCCACGGGACGGTGTCCCTGAACGCCCTCTAAACTGAGGGTTACCCAGATCTTCAGAATAGATCACATCAGAGACACAAAACCAGCGAGTTTGGTAAAGCGACCGGGACGATCACTGCTAGCTGCCAACAGCTTATTCCACGAGTGGCTAAGACGCTGAACTCGTAAACCCACAAACCGCCTTTCTCTGTAATAGTTCCCCCAGGCAGACAAATCCTCAAATCTTATCTAACCACTGGAGTAAAAAATTCACTTCTTGCAGCTACAGGTAAAATAAACTTCACACATCGTGTTGAGAGAGGCTAAGTGAAACCACAACTGTAATAAACACAAAAAAGAGTAACTCACAGTTTTAACTGTGCGACATTAGATTAAGCCATTAGATCTCATGACTTGAATCTGAAATGCAAAAACAGCCTGACTGTAACAAGAACTGAATACTAAACCTGATCTGCCTGCCACCTGCAAACACTGAACTCTTGCTGGAGGCAGGCAGGTAATACACGCAGTCAGAAAAACTCCGGTGTCAATGCATAAATCTATCGCTTCACTCTCTTTCCCCTCATCTTCTCTGCCTTGCCCACAAATTTCTACCTCCTTCGCAATACAGTGAGACGCATTTCTCCCAGGGAAGGATAGGAGGTAGCAAAAAAGGCAGAAGCCACAGCACGTGCTCAGCAGCAGGGACGTGTACTTTCAAAAGCAGTATTAGGAGGAAGAGCAGAATGCAGCTAGTACAAGCTAACAAAAGAGGATACAAATTATTTGGAAAAACAGTTTGGGATGCATGCACTCAAAGAGTTCGTCTTCTCAGAAAAACTTTGGCAAAGTTAGCCCCGAAGAGAGTAACTCACCGCATTCACTGCCCTGCAAAGCTACCACACCGTGGCTACTCAAACCCAATGCAAGCCCGTGCTGCCGCTGAAGGGAGACAGCCCCATCCTCCCTGCCACCTTCCACCTCCTACCGTGTCCCCGGGATGGCACGAGCACTCACGTGGCTGCAGCGACGTGCACAAAGGAACCAGCCCATCTGAGCACCCACCTGGCAGTAACGTACAGATGAGCAGCATGTCAGCCGCCGCGCATCCCAGGAGCGGATACAGACCCCAGGGTGGGTGGAGGCAGAGGATGCGGGTAAGCCATCGGCTGAAGGCAGTGACCAGCCAGCTTAAAGCAGTCAAACAAACCGTAACTACCAGGGGTTGCGGGGTAGTGAGACAGTCTGTGGAGCCCAGCAGCTAGGCTGGGACCAAGTCTTCACCAAAAGGCATCTTCTGTCGCTATGAAAAGCTGGATTTTAGAGGAGGTCTTTGGAAAAGTCAGCTCCCTGTTTGGGTAGGAGATATTTCTCCTATGCTAGAAAATACCAGCAATGAGGAAAAAAAAAAACCAAAACAAAACCTGAAGCTGCTCAAGGCTAAAGAGTACAACTAGGGACTTGTTCCAAGTCTTGGATGTGAGCATAACATCCTGTGTTCTGGACACACCAAAAAACCCCCCAAAACATCCGAGTAAAGTACGAAGCTGCGGAAAGACTAAAATGTGAGAGACAGACCGACAAAAATAATTAACAAGACCCGAAAATAACACAACTGAGAAGTATCCAAACACGCTGAGAACGAGCCCCCGAGGAAGCGTATGACCATACGCACACCGAGATATCGTTTTAACCTTACATAAAACCGTGCGGCTGAGGGCAGCCCAGCTCCTTCTCAAACCTCTCGCTCCTGCCCTCACGCCGGCACCGGCTTTCCCGAGCCCGTGTCACGGACCCGATCCGCTGGCAGGGTGGTCTCAGGGGGACAGAGGAGCCTCCAGACCCAGGAGTGCTTTTAACCATTTACACCTGCATTCCCTTACTCTTTTCAAGGCAGGCAGCTTCACTGCTCCCCCCCCCCCCCCCCCAATTCCCCAACTCCTAAAGCCTCCGTCACTTGTAGCGTACAAGAAGGCGGTTGGGAGGCCGGGAGGATGAAGGGGATGCACCGAGACAAAGCGAGGAACGGCGGGCAGCATCCCCGCGGCTCCCCCCTCCCCGCCAGCCGCTCCCGCAACACCGGAGCCCGGAGCAACGCAACGGCAGGGGCCGCCCCGCCGGGAAGGGCCCGCGTTTCCATGAGCCGGCTGACGGCGAGAAAAAAAACCCGAGCCCCCCCCTCCAGCCCCCCCCCCCAACCCCATCCAGCCCCCCGTGCCTCCCCTGCTGCCGAACCGCTCACCCGCGCCAGCGAAACCCAAGCGGGCGCGTTAACTTCTCCTCAGCACCGGCCGCTCTCACCGAGATTAAGAGCACCCGGTCCGAAAAACCCAAACCAAACCAAAACACACCCCACCCCCCCGCCCCAAATCGGAAGCCCTAGCAAAACAGCCCCCAAACCCGGAGCGCCCGCCGGGGGGGGGGGGGTGTGTGTGTGTGCTGGAGGCGGCACAGCACGGGCAGGCGCTCGGTAGCGGCGGGTAACGCGTCCCCAACCGCCCCGGCCCCCCCTCAGATTCCCCACCCCCCAGGGCCCCCCCTCGAGTTTTGGCCTCCCCTCGAGTTTTACACCTCCCCCCCCCCCCGAGGCCCACAGCGCTGCTCCGGCCCCGCGGAGGCACGGGGCGGCCGTCGGAGGGCCCGCACCGCCCCAGCCCCGTCCCGGGACGGGAGGCCCGTGTGGGCGGCCCGCCTCACCCTCTCCTCCACGCAGTTGACGATGATGGAGGGGTACTTGCGGCTGAGCCAGCGGAAGAAGGCCGGGACTCCCATGGCGGGCCGGGGGCGCGGGGGCGAGCGGCGGCGCCGGGGCAGGCGGGGAGCAGCACTTCCGGGGGCAGAGGGCGCCGCGGGGCACCATGGGGGAGCGCGCGCGCCCGCGGCGGCGGCGGCGGCGGGCGGTCACGTGAGGCGCAGGTGGCGGGGCCGCCATCTTAGAGGCGGGCGCGGCAGAGTGAGCAGGCGCGGGGCGCCATGGCGGCCTGAGGGGGAGGGAGGGGGCGGCCTGAGGGGAGGGGGCGGCCTGAGGGGGCGGTGGCCTCGAGGGTGGGCGGCCTGAGGGGGGTGAGGGCGGCATGAGGGGGGGGCCGGGGGGAGGGCGGCCTGAGGGGAAGGGGCAGTCTGAGGCGGGGGGCGGCCTGAGGGAGGGGCCGGAGGGAGGGTGGCCGGCCGGCCTGAGGGGGGTAAGGGCGGCCTGAGGGGAAGGGGCAGTCTGAGGGGGCGGTGGCCTCGGGGAGGGGGGTGGCCTGGGGTGGGGAGGGCGGCCTGAGTGGGGGGGTGGCCCGAGGGAAGGGCGGCCCGGGGGAAGGGAGGCGCCTGGGGGCTCCTCAGGTGCGAAGGCGGCGGGCAGAAGGCGGGCAGAAGGGAGAGGCCTGAGCGCGGGCCGGCTCCCTCTGGGACAAGGCGCTGTGTCAGAACTTGCCTTCAGCGAACAGAAAATCTTGTTTTAACAGAAACAAACCCAAACTCGCCAGCGCCGGGTGGCCTCCCGCTTCTGTGGGACGGTTGGGGTGGCTCCAGGTGCGGATGCTCGCTCGGAGCTCCTGTGGGGCAGCTTTGGCTTCCACAGCGAGGGAATGGGCTGCGGTGAGGGACCCCGGGGGTGGCCCTGTCCCCTCAGGAAGGAGCGGTTGCCCCGGGCTAAAGGGAGTGTCAGGGCGCTGGCAGGAGGGCAGCGGGAGCCAGGGGGACGGTGCCGGGAGCAGCGAGCGTCAAATAGTGTGGTGCTGTTCGTGGGAGTCGCAAAAGGCCGTGTAAGGAAGCCCATCCCGTTGCTTCGCCCGCCGCATAAGCAAATAGTATTAAGTTGGGCGTTGGGCAATGTTAAAATGGAATTAAACCTCCGGGTATTAAAGGGGATTAACGGGAGGAAGATCCTGTGCTCTGCCGTGTCCTGTCACTATGCGCCAACTTCATTAGGAGGGCAGCGGCGGGGGCGAGGACGTGAAAAGCAGCCTAGGAATCATTAACAAAAATAACAAAATCTCAGCGGTGCTTGTTGAGTCAACGCCGCTGATTTGGGGAGGGGAGAGGAGCCTTGCTGCCGTGCTAATTTGCTGTAGAACACATTAACCCAATGTTGTATTTCTTGTTATTCTTAGCCTCACTTAGCTGCTGTTAAGCCCTTTTCTGTTGTCACTCCTCTTAATAAAATCTGTGACTGGAATGAATTTCCCCAGCACCTCTGTACCGGCACCGCATCTGCGGTATCAGCTAGAGATTGTCCTTTATCTGTTCCTTACAAAACACACCCTGATTGAAGTTTCCTATTGTAGTGCTGCTCCTCCTGGAATTCAGCGCCCAGTGAGGCAGCTTAGTACGAGCATTTTGTTTGTATTGATGGGCAATCAGTTGTTTTTCTGATAATGCTACGGGGAAACAGACAGCAGCGGCACTGGCAAATGCAAATGAAACGCGATCATCTTATCTTATAATTACTCGCGTAAACAAGTGCTGAAAAAATTAACGCCGCAACAAACATTTCCTTGAAAAGTCAGTCTACGTTTTGCTAAAAAAAAAAAAAACAAACCAAAACCAAACTGAACCCAAACGCTTACAAATATCCTAGAGCAAAACTCCTGCCCCAGAAACTTTTGACCTGGCGCCCCCGGCGCTAGCTCGGCTTTGCGGGTGGATGCCCAGGGGGCGCGAGCCAAAGTTGCACCCGATGACTGTGCGTGTGTGACACGCGGGGGGAAAAAAGGAACGCAGCACCAAGTGGTTGCAGACACAGCAGGAACGCGGGGAGACTGCGCGTCCCGCTGGTTGCCACAGATGAGTGGCGTGCTGATTTAAATCTGTTAAGGCTGTATTGATTACAGTCCCCCTGTCCATCACCATCATCCGTCATCGCCTTGTGGCTGCCAGGGTGACAGCTGTGAAGGAGCAGAATAAACTTGACTGGCAGAATGTTTTGCATCTAATGAGTCTGTGCACAATAAGAGTATAAAAAATAACGCTCTGGAGGAACTCGGCTATCGTTTCGACACCCAAAGAGCGAGATTGCCTTCGCAGAAGCTCCCGAAGCCATCTGTCATCTGTCACGAGCTGCACGGCTGCGGCTGAGCTGGGCTGAGGGAATGGGAAGCACCGCGAGCTGCTGATGGGTGCCTGTGTCGTGCAAGGAGATATCAAGCGGGCTGACATCAAGAACCCGGAATCACTCAGCAAGGGCTTAAAACTACAAAGGCACCGCGGATTTGATGCAGTGTTACTTAGCGGCGCGGGCGGCTCGAGAGACTTCTTCCAGATGCACCTCAGTCCGACATTCACCGAAACACCAGGCGGCAAGAGCCAGTGGGCCTGCATTCAGCAGCTGGCTAGGACCATCAGGAATGACTGGCCACGGCTTTGGGATGGCCAGAAAAAAGCAGCGAGGAGCGATGGCCCAGGCACCAGCCCTCGGGTGGTGGGTTCAGGCGCTGGTGTCTGGTAGGAGGTCTCCTGGGTGGCATTGAGCCCGCAGTGCCCAAAGGCAAATAAGCCTCTAGCGTGCTGCTGGGAGACTGAGAGAGGAGCCCCAACACCCACCTGGTGGTCCACCCAGAGCAGCGGCACGACGGGGGGCGAGCCTGTCTGGTCATATTGCCGTCACGAGCAGAGTTTGCTCTCGGGTGTTGCAATTTGCAGGACAGGCCCATGACTTCCTCCCGCCCCGAGGCTTCCATACCCAAGCACCGACCAAAGTTGGCCGTAGCAATGCAGAGCAGGGAGCCGTGCCGTCCTCTCCGGCAGCCTGCCACGTGGGAATCACTGCTTTGGGAAGCAGGAGAGCTCCTGTGGTCCCCATGGGCTGCTTCTCCTCTCCTCCTCCCATCCCTTGACCGAATTTGCCTGTTTCACAGCACGGGGGCTTCTCTGCAGGGCAGCGGTCACACAGGACATGGGGAGCGGCGTGGTAGGCACTGGGGAGGGCAGAGGCATCTTTGCTGCTTTCCTGGCCACGGCCGCATCAGCTGGCCAGCCTCAGGAGGAGGAAGGGATCGGAGGAGCCTTCATCAGCGTAGCCTATGGGGGAACGGGCACGGACACCCCGGCACAGCGGGGAGGGCATTAAAGCCTTCAGTAGGGTCCAGCTTTAGTCCTTTAGTCAGGTCCAGCTGTCTCACATGACATCAGCCCTGGTCCTGCACTCGCCCAGCTCCGTCCTTCACCCAGCTGGTTCCCCAGCTGTTGGAACATCCAACACTGCACCACTGCCAACATCAAGGCTGAATCCCACGGGATTAAGCGAGGCAGCAGCCACCTGTACTAAGGGGCTCTTCGCACTTTCGAGCCTTTATTTCACATTCTCGAGCTTGGCTCAGGCTACACGCTCTTCTTACTAAACAGAGTATTGTTGCCGTTTTAAAATTGGTTTTGATGGCCTGGGCCCAAAGGTCGGTGCCTGTATTCAAAGATGCAGCACCGCTCTGCAGCAGAGCTTAATTGGGGTGCTGGTTTTTGCTTTTGAGCTTATTGTAATTATGAACAGTTTGTGGTTGTTTTTTTTTTTAATATGTCCCCTGGTTTCTCCCTTCGAAAGAAAATCCCATGTTTAATGAACTTAATTTTAGATAAAAGGAATTAAAAGAAGAAAATTAAAAATGCATGAAGCTCCTAGAGTCATCCAATTACTGTGATGTCCATACAGCAATGCCAGCATGGATTTTACAAAGCAAGTGAAAGCAGAGAATCGCTGGGGCTCGCCACATGTAAATGCTGCTCTGTTCCAAACGTGCTGAATTCAAAATGTACATTTTATGCATTTCTTCTTCTTGATCTGTTGCAGAAGAAGATAAAGATCAAACATGCCAGCCTGCCCCGCGTAGCATATGTATGCATACCCAGAATGCTTGCCTGCTTTTTTTTCAAAACCACATCGAGCTCTGCAGTCAAAAAAATTGAAATACGTACGTGCATCAGCAGAGGAGGGTCTTTGCATTGGCAGCACAACAAAAGCAGCGGCCACGCCGGCCGGAGGAAGCGTTGCTCTGGAGTGGCTCCAGCAGAGCAGGGGCAAGGCCCATGTGGCCATGAATGCCATCGGCTCGGGCTGGTGACTCCTCACCTGGGACAGCCACTGACTCCTCGCCCCCCACAGCCACAGCCCACGCCTCTCCTGATGGCACCGGGCAGGGGACCCTCTCTGTGAGCAGGGGACCGTGGGCAAGCACCTCCCAGCCCCACTAACACCACAACAGAGGGACCCAGCTCCCGCCCCAGGGAGGCTGAATTGGCGACAGCACCCACCCTCCGAGGTGACCCCGCGCTCAGAGATGAGCGCAGCGCAAGCATCTTGGAGCAAGGCGACGCCTCGGGACGTATCTTCCTTTATTCCCCAAACCCAAATCTATCACAAAAAGGCTCAGTCCCACGGGGCAGGATTGTGTCAGACCAGAGGAACACTCAGCAGTTCAGAGAAAGCGCACGTACAAGGGGGCCGTGTATAGCACCAAGTTACATTTATTTCGTATTTGAATTTGACTATCAAGCGACGAGCTGCACTTCAGACAGCGGCACTCTCAATATGTACAAGACAATATCGTTCATTTCTTCCCAAAAGCGAGCGGGGGAATCTTAATCATAGAAGTCATCAAATTCATCTGCTTCTGTGCTGTGAGTTGCGGGGCGCAAAGCAGCCTCGATCTCGGAGCTGCTGTCGTCAGATTCGCCCCAGAAAGCTGAGGGTGAGGAGAAAGGAAAAAAAAAAAAAAAAAAGATAAATCTTTTCCATGTTTATGTCAATTTATGTCGCAGGCATGATCACAGCTCCCCGGAGGCAGACAGGCACCATGGCTTACGGTGTTCAGAAGGCTGCAAGGCCGAGGTGCGCGCTCCCGCCGCGGCGTGCTGCCGGCCCGCCGGGGTCCGCGATAGCGGAGCTGCTGTGGCCAAACAGCGGGCTCATTCAGAGGTCCCACTTCATTGTTCCTCAAGGTAGCTTGAGAGAACGTTTCCACTCCAAGCAATTTACTTGACCAGCTGCTGCCTGAATTACAGCTTTGTCTATTATGTTCCACTTTCTCCCTCTACTTGACCCCGCGGTGAAGTCATGATCGGAGCATGACATCACAGAGTTGGCATAAAAATGGCAATGATGTCACAAACGAAAAACCACCGCTTTGTGACAGGATCACATGCGGGCAAGACTGACTTCAGAGAACCGCGTGGCTTTAACAAACAGCTCCGGGAATTAGCGAACACTTTCACTGAGACAAACAGAACACCATTGAAATTTGGCATGCCTGGGGGGTTCCTCGATACCTGAATTCATATGACCACGGAGAAGCGGAAAGCAGGGCACGTGGGGAAGTGCACGTGAAGCGCACAGTCACGCAGGGAGCCACGCTGCCCGTCTGCTCAGACCACTGCCAGGGGGGCTGCTGGTTGCCCAAAGCCAGCGCCACCACCGCAACGCCCCAAAGGAGTCGCAAGACTTGGAGATGGGGAGAGGAAGGCTGTCACACCTCATGCAGAAATTTCAGCTCGTGTTTGACTGAGGCGCTCTGAACGCGCTCGGTGCTTTTGATGGCCCAAGCTATATAAATACCTTATCTACAAATGCAGCAGCTGCGCCTTTCATCCTACATCCCCGGCCCCCTGGACTGCAGGCCTGCCCTCTGCCCGGCCGGGAACGGCAGAGCCGCGCCGGCTGAACACGTGGGAGGAGAACAGAGATGCTGAAAGGCTCCAAAAACCAGAGCTCCCCAGGGGAGGAGGAAAGGGGCTGGGGATGCGAGAGACACCTTTCGGATGGCACCGAAGCAGCCATCATTTATGGCATCCCTAAGTCAAGCTCAGGGGCAAAGAGCTCCCCGCTCCCAGCGCCGACTTCACCTGCGGGAGGCTGCGTTAGAGGTGACTGCAGATGCCAGCGGTTGTTACGGCGGTCAAAGGAGCAGAATGAAACGCAGGGGAGAATAAAAATGTGCAGGGCCTAAACACCAATGTATAAGAAAGCCTGCTCGTTCATGGGAAAAAAAACCAAACCTGTTCCAGATGCACACGTGCGCAGCTTTGTGCGCCTACCTACTGCCCACCCACGCTGCGACCCACAGTGCAGAGGGAAGGTCAGGGAAGCAGCAGGGCTTTCCTTCTCCAGGTGTTCTCCTACCTGCGATTAGCTGCTGTGTCATTTAAACCCTGAAGCAACGACTTCCAAATCCGCTGCTCCTTCCAAATCACATGCAATGATCCCTACTCCTTCCTCACTGTATGCGCTACGGAACGCGTCCTCTCTGGGCCAGAATCTGTCATCGCCAGCTATTTTCTGGCTCCTGTGTTGAGAGGGGGAAATTCCAGGCTTTCCCGTCTCCCTGTGCTCATATTTTGTACAGTTCCATGGCATTGTCCTCAGGTTTGCTACAATATACACTACGCTCAGAAAGGCATCGATTTTAAATAGCGTAAACATTTGTTCCTTACCTTTGGACTTTATAGCAGTTACCATTCCCTTCCTGGTTTCAGCCCTGTAGAAGAGAAAGATTTCAACTCATCAGCACAAAGTCACACAATTACAAGAATGCAAGTCAACTTTTTCTACAAAAAAAAAGTGAGATGGTTTAAAAAAAAAAAAATCAGTAACTTCTGTAGCCACTTTTTTTTTTTTAATAACTATTTTATCCCGGGTTTCTTCACCTTTATGTCTTCTAAAAGGTGGAGAAATTAACATGCAGCAGGGACAGCGGTCCCCATGTTCAGGCTGCGTGAACTGGAGTCAGTCCCCCAGTTTACACCAGCAGTGAATTAAGGGCACAAAGGATCAGAGCTCCATCTCTCTTTTGCAGCCTTTCAGATCATGCAAAGAAAGTAAAGGAAAAATCCAAACAAAAATAAAAGCACCCCCCACTGGTGCTGACTGAACTTCCCCAACTCCCCTTCCCGCCAGCGTCCTCCTCCGGCCCCGCCACCGGGTTCCCATAGCATCATCCCGGGCCCTGTGCAAATGTGCAATCTCCCAGCTGCCTTTGATCTACCTTGATGTATGTGCAGTTGCGACTCTGTTCTGTTAAATGACGGCTCTTGTGTCTAGAGCATCACAGGCCCTTTTGAATCTCTCAAACAAGCTGGAATCATTTTGATCTTTTGTGAGTAGCGTGTGTATTGTGTTGGCGCTGTGAAATAATCACACGGGGGCAATGATGGAGGAGAATTAACCGTTATATTAACAATCCTGCAATAAGCTCTAAAAGTAAAGCTTCAGCTGATTTTAATAAGGAGGATCAAATAGGAGATGTTTGTGACATTACTGCGCGAACTAGGAAAGCGCAAGCGCGTGTCAAGCTGCAATTTGAAGCTGTTGTCACAGTCCAAACAGGCCTCAATCGCCCGTCAAAAATCTCACACCATTTGCTGCGCTTCATTTGGAGACATGGTGGCTAACGCACAACCTCTACAGCGGGGAGTTAAAAGCAGTCTAACCGCTCTTGTGGAGGCATTTGCGAAGGCGACCCAAAAAGCAGAGACGATTCACTGCTGGCCTCGCACCGCTGCGTTCAGTAAGAACGTGCGATCGCAGCTGGAAAGCCAAGCTTAAAGCAAGGGGGAGTCCCATCACGTTACAGCCTCCTACGTTACAGAGACTTTTCCTCTGAGACAAGAGGAAGCCCACGCTGTTTAAACCATATTCTTGTCCTACGAGCTGTGAATGCCGTCAGCAGACAGCCTCCCTCTCTGCAGACACACACAAGTTCCCCCCGAAGTAGAATATCAAACGTAGCCGAAGTTCAAGCAAGATACCAAACCTAGGAACAAGTAACAATACTAGTAGGGCATTAACAGAGACATAAATACTTACTAATACTTAAGTAAAAGCCTTTAAAATGCTAACCCTTCAAGCATTTATCTGACCCTTCTGTTCGCGCGCCATCCAACTGCCCCCCCGTTTCACTCAAACCCTACGCCCCATTGCACTTCATCTTCTTGTTCAAATACATTTACTCGACAGTGTTTCGGGCAAGTATTTTAAGTATTTTAAGTCGGAGCCTCTGGGCCAAGTCCTGCAAGATGCTGAACGCTCTTGTGCGCTCTGGTGAGATTTCACGACCCTCGGCATCTCCCAGGAGGTGCTCCCCGTATCCCAGGCTTAGCCCGTAAAAATGTGCTCAAGAGGATGCGGCTCTGGCGGCTGCATCGCTTATTCCCCCGGGCGCAGTGCAAGAAACCACTTGTTGCTGAGCTACCGAATTGAGAGGCGACTTCCGCGGCAGCCTGCACAAGAACCATTTTATCCTCAAGTAGTTGAGTAAAGCAAGATCAGGCAGCTACCGCTTCTGCTGCCAGCTGCTCCGGCTCCCCTTGTCGAGGTGGGCGTACGGGGCTTCGTCGCTCAGCCATGCTGGGAGGTCCCTAGGAGGGATTTTTTTGCTCTACTTCCCTCCATGCTTCAAGCTCAGATTGAAGAGGGTCAGTCATTTGGGCCCAGAGCCTCCGACGTGCTGAGGACTGCCACGCGCAAGGTGGAGAGTGGGACCACCGGTGGAGGGCTGCCTGGCCATCAGGAGAGCTTGCCCGGCCACCGGGAGGCTCGGTCCTCTTGCACAACTCAGCACTGCGAGGCTGAAGGCCAGTGGTCTCATGGAGAAGTTGTGGTGGACAAGAGACCACCATGGCTGTAGGAAGGTCTGGAAACCTCTCTTCTGCCCCAGCTCCCCATGAACAGGAAGGTCAACGCTGCCAGGAGGAGGGGGAAGACCGATGTTTGTGTCCTACCAAACCCCATCCGTTTGTTGGGGTTCACCCTCCTGGGGCTAATCCACCCCACATACGCACAGAGCCATAGCGCTCCACGCCGGGCGCTGGCGTGACACTGCAGCCCATGAAGAGGGAGATGGGGACAGGGCATCAAAGGCTGGGCGTGAAAGCTGTCGGCCCAGAGAGGAACGCCACGGGAGATAGGGAAAAGGGAGCTAGAGCATCCAAAAGGCCAGATGGGAAATGACAGCTCTGCCAAACCCAGCCTGGAAAACGCTGCAAGATGGCTTTGTAACAGAGAAGAAGGTTCCCGAACGACGTCTGAAGTGTTGGTCAAGGCTGGTAAGGTGCAAGACGACCACTACGTTGCAAAACCTTCCTATTCAGGAATTGGCAAATTCAATCATGGAAGTCGTCATCTGGCACACTGAGCACACAATAACCACACAGACCTCCGCCGAGAAATTTCAGGAGTATAAATGGACTAAGGCCGGTTTCACTGCCTCGACTAATCCCCGTCGTGACCCTTCGATATCCATTTACGCGTGTGCTTCTTCCCTAAAATAATTCCAAACTGAACCCGGGCTCTAACAAAGAAAAAACCCAAACCAGTTTAACTTCAAAGGGCCATTTAATCTCTGCTTTACTCTGATGAAACAGGCTTTTTGTATTGAAGATGCTGCAACAATAAGAAATAAAAAAAAAAGCTCCAAGGAAACATTTTTCCCTCCATAAAGAAAATTAATATTAAGAGGAAAATATCAGACGAAGAAGAACCAAGTTAACAGAGGTGGCTCACTGAAAAACAACAAAAAAGGGTTGCTTTGGCCTGAGCACTTTTGCTAAAGCACCTGTTGGAGCTCTGGGTTTTCGAGTCAAGTGAACAAAGGACACCCAAACATCAAGGATACCCAATCACCAAAAATAAAGAAAAAAGACAACAACCCAAATGTCAAGGGAAAAAAGAAAAAAAAGCAACAAACCAACAAAAACCCCCAAGCACCAAGAGAAAAGCCACAGCCGAAATGTCAAGTTTTATCAGGAAAACAAACGAAACGTGGGGCGCAGCGGCGCTCAGCCGATCCCGCCAGAGGCTGGCAGCCGGCGTGCCCCTGTCCCACACGCCGCGGGGAACGAACCTGGCGCTGCTCCCGCGTGGGGCGGCGCTCAGGGACCCGCAGCGAGAGGCAGGGCGAAGCTGCTCCCTGCTCCCCGGCAACGCGGGAGGATGCGGCGCCGCAGATCCATCTCTCGGAGTCATTTCTCAAAAGCATCTACGTGCCCCGTGGTCGGAGGGAGCCAGGCTGCTCGGCGGCAGCGCCTCCCTCGTGAGCTCTCCTCTGCCCGTTCCTGCAGAAGCCCGACGGCTCTAGCATTTCTGCTGACGTTTTAGGAGAAATTGGGCATCACAGAAGTATTCTCCGCCCTGGAAAGTCAGCATAAACTAAAAAATAAAAACCCACTCATCACACCAGAAGTGGAGTAGTAATATTGAATGTAAGTAATTACACTGCAAATAGGATGGTTGTTATTTTAGGATGCAAAGATCTGTATCGAGGTACATCTAAGACCGTTCTCTGTTCAGACAAAACAGGCTGAAGGGAAAAAAATAAAATATATTCTTGCCTAGAGAAACCACAAAGACTGCATCCCCGTGCTGCGATGAAACCCCGTCGGAAGAGCAGAGGGCATCACCACAAAAAATCAACTCCATTTCCTCTGTACTACAAAGGCAACAACATATTTAGCCAGATGTTGTGGTCTCTCCCCCAAACCATTCCTCACCAGTATTTGTAGAGCGCTGCCGCTACCACATTGCTATTTCTGCAACAGCTGGATGCTAATATTTAGGAAACAAAGCTCACGAATATCTGTAACATCCAAAAAACGTGCTTGAATTCACAGTCAGCTGCTTAGCTAAGCGATCTGACAACGGGACGTAGGGCAGGAGCACAAAACTGTGGGATAGGGGCTGGTTTCTGGGTGCGTCTCAGAGGTGCCCCCCCGGCAGCCGGCCCTGCTGCTAAACATCACCCCTGAGAATAACGAAGTGGATGAATTATAATCTGCCAACTTTTATTTGCGTGTCATTACATCTGTGTTTGGTGACGGCAGCTTTCGACTTAAAAAAAGAAAATACCAAAACAAAAAGCACCTTGAGAGAGCAGACGGGATTACTGCCAGGAGACAGATCAATCACAGTTTAAAACACTTTTCCACCCTGTTTATGTCCTGAAAAATTAAAATTGTCCTTTGGTTCTCAGTCGATAACGCGTCTCTGATCTCCAGATTATCTTGAAACAAGACAGCGCAAACCAGCCGCAGGAAAATAAACTGCTTGCATCAAAAGCTGGGAATTACCCAGAAAGCTAGTGACCTCCACTGGCTGCAGCCATCGCTACAGGGCCGCGGAATGCCACACACATCGCCTGCCGCCCGCGCTCGCGGCGAGGTTCAGTCCTGACTTCTGGTCCCTTTTCCCCCAAGTAATTGCACAATTTAGCACGCTCCTTTCCGCTGCAAAACGCTCGCTCCGCACAGCGAAAGCTGCGTCTCCGTATGTGCAAATATTCCCTTGGCAAAGCCAACGAAGCCAGGAAAAAGTAGTTTTATAGCTGGGCGCAGAGCGGGACAGGGCTCGCGGGAGAAGAGGAAGCTCTGGCATGCACCTCCGAACAAAAGGGAACAAGTGGTCTTTACTCGGAGCGCAGCTTCCTATTAAGACTCACTCCTTCGTACATCATGCCTTTCATCCCCACTCAACCACAAAATGATTTTGCTGTAGGAAATACAATGGCAGAAAAAGATTTACATTGAAAGAATCTTTAATAATAAACTGTTGCAGATCTGCCTACTTCCCCGTGATTTATAATACAATAAACATCGGATTCTATTAAGTCTCATGCACTGAAGACACGCACTGAAAACCCCAATATGAAAGCCCTCAATTCTTCCCGTCTCCAGCACCATAATAGTGAAATGAGCATGTGTAAATGCGCTAAGAGTATCTCTTTGCATCTTTTATAGCTTGTGTGTATTAATCTGTAAAGCTTATTAAGAAAGTCATTGCTATGCAAAGCAGCACCCAATCTCTTTCTCTCGCTTTTCAAGAGAGCGCAGTGTTGAGCCAATAGGACCGGTCCCCGGCCCCTCATTCGGCATTCATGACATGCAACGTTTGCACAATGTATCTCTCAAAGGCTGCTGAATAGAAAGCCTTAATACTCATGTAAACAACTGCAAACCAATTACTTAATGAATCAGGCCCACACATAATGAGGTGCCAGACAAAGAGCTATAAATGCATTTTTGCGCCCGAGCCTCCGCTTTAAAGTAAAATCCCTCAGCTGTAGTTTGGGCTTAACTGGCACATCGTAATTATTGTCTGGAGGACATCAGAGGAAGCCATTTTTTTTTTTATTTCGGTCCAGCGGGGTCTTCCGCGAGGTCACTCATCAGCTCAGTGACAAAACGTGGCGCACAAGAATTTATAAAAAGTACCCCAGCCGCGCTACGCAGTTGCGTTTATTCTCAAGGAGTGGGTTTCGAGACCACTTGTAAAAGCAATAAAGCCCCAGAAGTGACTGCTGCAAGCGGAGCGCTTCGGCGCCGGCAGCGAGGAAGCTGCCCCGCGCCCTGGCCGCAGGCAAGCGCCCGGCCGCCCCGGCTCGTTTCTCCGGCTTTTTGGCTACTTTTGCCCCTCTCCATCGCCGCAGGGCGGATGCCAAGCATCCAAAAGCACGGGCTATTAACCCGCGTCGTGGGCAGAAGGCTGCGGGGTTTTCGGCTCCCTTAGGAAAACAAACTTTAAGCCATCGTAAGAGATTTTATTTTTTTATTTTTAAAGCAGCATCACCAGGTATCAGCGTGAAGCGCGCTTGCTTCCCAGCACCAAGAGGCATTGTAGGGCAGAGCCAACTGGTGTAAAACCGATCGCAAACAAGAATTTGCAAGAAACAGCAAAAAAACCCCAGGCACACCCTGTGAACAGCATCTGGAAAGGCAGGAGTTGCCGAAGGCGTTATCAGCAAGCGGCGCAACGCCCACGGGGAGAGAGGCTTGGAGGCTTTTTTTTTTTTAAAATAAAAAAATGGTTCGTTTTACACGATAGGCGTTTTGTTCGGATGCTCAGCAGTGATGCTGTAAGCACGGTCTGCAGGGCCCGATCCTTCTCTTCCTGCTGGCTTCAGTGAAGGAGGAAAATCTCACATTTAAAGATTCCATCTACAGGAGCAGCCTCACATTTTGTACCATTAGGCCTTACGATTTGGAATACCACTCCCAGACAAAGCGTCAGAAAATTTAAAAAGAAAAAAAGAAAAAAATAAAGGAGTTTGAACAAGACTGCAAGAATTAATCCTAAACAAAAGCAGGACTGGCATTCACCGACACAGTACTCCAGCCTGTATTTACTGTCCTTGAGGAATGACAGGAATGCTCTGGATTTTAACACAAAATGCACAACACCAGAACTAGAACCGGCCTCACCCGTAACTGCCTCGAAGAGCTGCGCAAAGATGGCGATGCCGTATAAATAGGAGGAATTAAAAAATTTATCCAAATGCTTTAAGTCTCTCCTCGAGTGCTCCTGAGGGCAGCGCTCAGACGCAGAGCCGCGCGGCAGCAGCACCCACTTGCCAGGCTGCTCCCACGAGGGCTGATAAGGATCTAAAGCCCGGCAGATACCGATGAGGTGGCTGCGTTAAGATCATGTTTTCTGCTGCTTCTTGACCACTGATTTGATTGCTGCCACGTGATTACCATTACATGCCAACGAAGGACACAAGGAACGTCCAACCGAACGGCTTGGGGACCCAAAGGGAGCTGCTGCCCTTTAAAGAAGCCACAAACCAACTTTTTTTTTTTTAAGAAAAAAAGAACAAATTGCGCGCTTTCAGTATGGTTAAGGTCATGAATTAAACAGACCCGGTTTAAAGCAAGGTTTTAAACACCCCAGTATCAAACATTAAAACCCCCCAGCAAACCCCGAGCGCGTTTCCACCTCGGATACCCGGTGGAGAAAGCCGCCACTTTATCTCGTGAAGACTTCGTGCTTTATGTCTGCCCCTCTCCTGACAACTGCCATTGTCTGGCCCCCGCGCAGCCCTACTGAGAGCAGCTGTACGCGCCCATTTGTGGTTCACCGAGATGTCAATTGAGTCCCACAATGCGGGAACAACAGCTGCAAACAATACTTGGCTTTGGCACAAATATTTTTCCAAGGTGCACCAAAGTTTAAGATGGTTTATGGGATAAACACAAATAGGAGCCTTCACCCCAGACCGAGTGAAAACATCAAATAATCGCAGCTTTAGTCGTGTTCTGCCGGCGTTTCTTGTCCTACAGAAGCGTTTCAGGCACTGGGGGATTTAACAGCCTTACCTCGGGCAGGGAGGGCTCCTTTCACCCGACGAAGAACTCGTTCCCGAATGCGTTTCTTGGCTCACTTTTGCCGTGGAACTTTTGTTGCCGCTATCCCAGCCTGGAAGGTAAAAAACACACAGCGTTTAAGTTTCCAAATGCGAGGTCCCTCGCAGCACAACGCCCCCGTTTTCAAGCAGGGCCACGCTCCCGGGGCGATGCCAACGCGTAGAGAGGGGCAGGCGCCACGCAGCGAGGGCACCGGCCTCAGGCCCAGCAGGTGGGCAGGCAGGAATTAGCTAAAAACACAAGAAAACAAGGCTCCCTCGCTATCAGTTAAGGCACCCGACGATGATTTCTTGTGAATAGGGACGTTTTTGCACTTCCTACCTCGTTTTAGAAACAGAGAGAATCTCGGTGTTTGCGCCAAGAGCAGTTTGCATCGCGGCAACTTCAAGCAAAGCTTAAAGGATTTCTGGGGTCCTTTTACTCTTTCTTTTTTTTAATCCCCGAGTTCTCATTTATTTTAGTTCATCAGGAAGCACAATTATTTTTAGTCTCCTTCCCCTTAAATGTAGATGGGTTTGGATAGCTACAGTTCCCTTCATGTTATTTGCTACAGCCGTATTTTCAACCGCTCTCCCGAAATAGAGCTGCGGTCGGGGGGGGCACAACTTTGGGGATTTTTATGGCTTAAACAGATTTCAGAATCTTTCATCCACGCTTTCTTCTTTTCCTTTCTCCCCCCCTCTGTGTAGCTCATTACCAGTCCGTAGAGATTGATTTAAAATAAAATAAAATAAGAAGAGGTAAAGGATTTAATTCACTGGAATTGTACAATTGCTCATCTTTGCACTCATTTCCAAGGAACGTGATGCTCAGGTACAAATCCCTCTTTGCACGCATGCGTATTTATATACTGTACTGAAATTATAACCTGGCCCTAATTGCTACCGACTTCATTCCAACCCAGGACAGTTTAGTGGTTCTGTACACCTGGGCCACCCCTACTTTTAACCGGCCGTGCCCGTTACCAGCCCGCTCCCGCCGATCACACCCCTCCGCTCGGGATTTCGGCGGCAGAAGCCCTGCTCCATCTCGGGCACTTCCAACAAAGGCGCCTGACCAGGCTCTGGGGGCTTTGCACAACAAACCTGACCGCCTCCCAGAGAACGCGTGGAGGGAAAAAGGAAAAAAAAAATCCGGAATGGAGGAGAAAAAAAAGAAAAGAAGGAAAATAAAAGGGAGGGGGGATCCCTCTCCCTTTCCCGTGACGTGCATGTGCAGAGGAGCAGAGGCCTGCGGAGGACGCCCCGGATGCAAGGCTGACGGTGGCTGGGAGCTACAGACCGAGCAACGTGGGCATGCGCTGAGAAAGCGCCCACCACAAAGGGCATTGCTTGTACGTTACTTTGGGAATTAAAAAAGACAGGGAATTTAACGTAATCGAGTCCTAACGGCCAGGAACTGCTTTTCACTCCAGCAGCGAAGCGTGTATGTGTGGTGTAACCCCGGCTGGCAACTCAGCCCCACGCAGCCCCTCGCCCACTCCCCCCGGGGCGGGATGGGGGAGAGAATAGTGAGAAAGCTCCGGGGTTGAGGTAACAACAGTTTAGTAGTCAAAATGAAATAAAATAAAAAAGAATATACAAAGCAAGTGATGCACGATGCAATTGCTCACCACCTGCCAACTGATGCCCGGCCCCCCGGCGAGCTCTCCCCCAGTTTCTATACCGGGCATGAGGCCACATGGTCTGGAATAGCCCTTTGGGCAGCGGGGGTCGGCTGTGCTGGCCGTGCCCCCTTCCGGCTCCTTGGGCACTCCCAGCCCTCTCAGCCAGTAGAGCACCAGATGCCAAAAAGTCCTTGATTTAGTGCAAACACTACTTCCAACAACTGAACCATTGGGGTGTTATCAACACTGCGCTCATCCTAAAGCCAAAACACAGCACTGTGCCAGCTGCCAGGAGAAAATGAACCAGGATAGTATATTTTTTTGGGGTCTCGTCACGCACGGATCCGAACTACAAAACACAACAGGACCAAGATCGCACACTCCCTTCTCGCCAGGGACAGAGCAGGCTTTGCACGAGGAGGGCACTGCTGCGCCCCGAGAAAGCCTTGCACGGAGCGAATTGTGCCCGGCTGACAGACCGCCACGGGCCGGGGACTCTGCAAACGTTCAAAATCCAGTTACACGTGCCCTCAGAGGTGGCTCCGGCACGTCCGTGGCTTGCTCCTCGTGTGAAGGAGAACGTGAAGCCAACGGCCTCCGTGCACACCGCCAGCTCTTCCCCTTGCAGCCCTGCACGTGCAGAGGGACACGTCCAGCTCGTTCCAGCCTGTTAAGGGACTGAATGCTTCTCCTCCTTCCCTACCAGAGCAAGCAGAGAGCTTCCAGAGCGGGTGGCAGCTTCGGAGGGTGTCAGCATGCCAGACAAGCAGCTGCGCCTGACCCACGCCTCTCAAAGCCTTTGTTTTGGGCTGGGACCCCCCCCAGCAGGGCCCGGTACCAAGCCTGCTGCTGATGGGGTCCCCTGCAGCAGGAAGGGATCTGCAGACTCAGGGAGGCGCTTCTACCTCTGCACGAGCAGTGTTCTCTGTTGCTGTCGAACGCTCTTCCCGTCCCCCAGGGCAGCGACAGGGAGCCCGCCCTGACCCAGCTGTACCCACCACACCTTTCCTGTTGGCACTTTGAAGCCCAGGTCCTCACCAGCTCTACCGAAGCTCGAGCCAGGCCACCGTTGCCATGCAGCTCTCCGTGGGGCTCCTGCACATGTTCCAGCCTCAAAAGGCCATTTCCCTGTGCTTTCCACGCCCGCGCTGGCTCCCCTTCCTTCACTACATCACACAGCGACACAAATGATTTGTTCTTCACCTTTAAGGCCCCTTGGAGCCCAGCTTTGCCCTACCAGGCAGTTATAACACAACGCTGGGCTATCGGTCCCCAATTTTGCCTCAGTCACACTAAACTGCATTGCCAGTTAGTCCCGTGGTTCCCCTCGAGCATCTTTGTGCTGACTTACACCCCACAGGAATGGGAGATCCTCCTAGGAACCCCCTGAGCTCCTGGAAAGCCCACCGTGAGATTCATCCGGGTTGCGGTGCCCACGAAGCCTCCAGCGAGGCGTAAGCAGCGTGCGGCTTCGAGTGCCGAGCAATCGCCTGGCTCGTGCCTCCTCTTACCCACTTGTCCGCTTCATCCCCGTGCCTTCAACAACGCGCCCGCACTGCAAGTTGGTGGAGAAGAAAAGCCTTGGTCACAGGCGTGTGGCACTGACAACAAAACCAGCCCAACCTGGGCGCACGGCAGCACTGCTTCACGACCAGTCCTGTTTAATATCTTTATCCATGACCTGGATGAG
>BOSO01020149.1:264-14901 GCA_018403395.1 Gorsachius goisagi
AGACCTTATTGCCCTCTACAACTACCTGACAGGAGGCTGTAGCAAGGGGGGGGGGGGTTGGTCTCTTCTGCCAAGCAATAAGCAATAGGATGAGAGGAAATGGCTTCAAGTTGCACCAGGGAAGGTTTAGATTGGATATTAGGAGACATTTCTCCACCAAAAGGATTGGAACAGGCTGCCCAGGGAAGTGGTTGAGTCACCATCCCTGGAGGTATTTAAAAGACGTGTAGATGTGGTGCTTAGGGACATAGTTTAGTGGTCAAATGGCAGTGTTAGGTTAATGATTGGACTCCATAATCTTAAAGGTCTTTTCCAACCTAAATGATCCTGTGATTCTAGCAGAAGTGGTCTGGACTACCTTGTGCAGTTCTGGCCTCCCATGTTCAAGAAGGAGGAACCACAGACCACAGCAGGATCAGAGACGACCTATGAGGAGAATAAGGGGGAGTCATCCTGGCAGTGGCATCATGCTGGAGGCTGAGGAGCATGACTTCTGCCCATAAACATAGCAACAGACAACTCGTTCCCCCTCCCCCAAAAAGGAGGTTAGCTATGACCAAAAGCAAATGCATGGTACAAGGGTATAAAAACAGATGTAAAGGGAGGTAACAGTAATATTTGAATATAACTGTAAAAAGGCCAAAATATAGATAAAACCTGCTCTCCATTATATATCTCAGGACAGACGGAAAATGGGACTTGATTTAATATGTTGCTACCCTTTTTGCACAGTACATTTCACTCAAGTCTCTCAATATGCATTGCACTAGATTTATATGCTTAGTTAAAAGAGCCATAACTTCTTCAGAATGGAGAAGCATCAACTGTCTACCATGAACCTGTGCAATGGTGTGCTCTTTTAAGATTAAAAAAAGCATGAGATGCCCTGGAGTTGAAAGCAAAAAATCAGCTAGGCCATACATTAAAATTACTGTTCTGTTTACAAATGCAATGTACATTAGGACTGTAGGAGACTCCAAATAGGATTTTAGTTGCCAGAAAGTCCTGTAATTACAATGGGAAAAAGAGTTGATAGTCAGTGAAGTTTTTGTCTCATGATGCCTGTAGATGCAGTCATGTCCACAGCATGGGAGCATATGGGTGAACGTTCTCCATGCGCAGCACAAATGCCAGTGCAGCCATGTGCTCTTACCATGACATGGTCTCTGCTATGTTGACATATTTTCATTCCGTGAAATGAAGTGTGTTTCTGGGGTAGAACAGAGCAGCTGTTCAATGGCACACAAGAATGTTCTGCAACAGCAAAGAATAAAGTGCAGAAAGTAATACGATACTGTATTTAGCATTTCCTAATGAGGGTTTCCTTGTAGATGTCTCTGTTGTTAAGTACGAGGAGAACAGCAAGCCACACTTTTCATCCTATTTTGCATGTACAATAGTGCAGCTTGTAAAACAAAACACAGCTAAAAATGTATGAATTCACATGGAAATGCATAGGTGTAGGACAGAAGCATAAAGATACCTAGACATTTCATCTACTTACGTCACTTGACTAGCTGACTATTTCCCTGGGAGACAACCAATTAAATAACTTTTGAAAATTATGTTCCGAACCTTTCTTTTCTCAAACCTTTTTTCTTAATCTCCAGAATTTCAGCCATATAAAAGGGCTATAAAACTGCAGAACTAAAATAAAGGAGTTAGGACTTTATCCTCTGCTAGTAAACCAAGATGAATCTGACAATTTGTAGAATGTGACCATCTAGGGAAATGAGAAAGGCCTTATGATGTTTGAAGTCTTATCATCTCATACTTTAAAAATGTTTTGAAACCTCCATAGCTTGGAACCCAGTTAATTCACAGCTACAAGGAAAGAGGTTACACTTCATTTAAAGCTGCAAATCCTTTTAGTGGTCTTTAACCACTTGAGACATTGGACAAATTTCACTCAGGTCTGGCAAAGTCAGTAAACAAAAAAAAAAACAAAACTAAAAAGGCAGAAATATTAAAAAGATTAAAGATGCCTTTGGCTGGGCTGTGGAGGCATAGGCTCTATCATCCCATCTCAGTGCAGCATCAAGCATACAATGTTAGGGCAGGACACCAGTCACAGAGTTTTGTGTGTGTGTGTGTTTATGCAGAGAAGAATTTACAGACAAAGGGAGGAAATGCAACCGATGGACTGGGATGCTTTTCAGGATCTTTTGGCAACAGTGATCACAGAAATGCAAAAAATGTTGCAAATACTGACACTAAATTATAACGTAGTGAAGAGAACCAGCTGAGAAAAAGCAATCGTTTATTTTAGGTGAACAATCAATAGCCCTGGGACTGCCTTTATATAAATGCTGAGCCTTCTTTTATAGAGTGTCTCTTTCTGAAGATTAGAGTTGTAAATTATTTTCCCACTTTGGTGGATTAGTATCAAAACTAGCAATGGGGGACTCCTCTCTTTACCCAGAATTACTCAGAGGAGGACTCCGACTTGGAACTAGACCACAAGTAAACTTCGTTTGATCTGGCCAAGGTCACGTGTATGTGATGGCTCCTGCATTTCTGTGGGAGATACTGCCATTTTCCCAGTCTAAGAGCAGCTATGGCTTGCCATCACACTTGCCTGCTATGGAAGTGGTTTGCTGTGCCTGGTTTGCTCCATACAGCTGGGGCCAGTACTCTGGCTTCATGCGGAATGGCTCTTGGCAAAAATGCCCACTAGACTTTGCTAGAAATTGGCAAGGGAAATAGCTAAAAATCTGTTGGGTAACTCTACCCTTCCCCCTTCCCCTGTTAATTCAACACATCAACTAATACCCATTTAAAATACAGCCAATAAAAAAAGTTATAAAAATACAGCCAATAAAAACTCTCGGCTTGCATACAAAATCACATACAGCACTCTGAAAAATTGATTATTCGAAGTTGAAATTTTATCACAGACATGTCTGTGTGTGTCCATCCCCCCATCCTCATCACAAGAAAAAGCCTCAAATGAGAAACATGTTTGGTGGCCTGAACCTTGGCTTTGGTGAACAAGAGAAAAATGGCCACTCCTTTTCAGAGAACTTTCTACCACCGTGTTCCTTCTGTATTAGCTCCTGCCTTGCCATTTTTTTGGCAGTTACAATTATTGCAAGGCATCACAGTGACAGAGGTAAACATTACAGTAGCCAGATCACAGTGGAGGCATCAGTCATTAATTGAAGTTATCTCTTGGAAATTGTATCTCCTGGAAATCAGTATGAATTATGTGAAACAAATGTCATGTTCTCCCTACAAGAAACAATGCTTAATAGTCAGAGCTGGTTAGAGAAAAAATGATTGATGGAAGACATTAGAAAATGTTATGTCAGACTTGAAATGGCTTGCTGGAACATAACTCTTTGATTACATCATTGGAAACATTTCAAAACAATTCGGTTCCAATATACAGTATTTCATTTTGATCAATCTTGCATTCAGCTAAAGTAATATATCTGATAAAGTATATATGATGTGCTAGACTTATACTTTATTTCTATATGCTCTATATATTTTATTACTTATTAAAATTCTATGTTACAGTAAGGCCACATTAATTCCAAGCAATAAAATGAAAGTTTTGACTTTTATGTATGGAAGCCAAATATCAAAATACCAGTTTCCCAGAAATAACATTTGCCCACCAGTTCCTCTAAGAATACAAGACAGGACAGATAGGACCTTTGATCTCCCCCTGTCTGAGAACTTGAATTTCCAAAGGAGAGGAGGGGAAAGATAGAGGAGGTGGGCATAACACACTGCTAGTTGAGATCTCATGTTTGTGAGGCTTTATAGCTGAACCTCACCCCCTACCAGCCCTCAGTATCTCTTGGCCAGTGTGCACCCTGCACCACATGAAACTGGAGCCACATGAGAAGCGGGGCAATGCTGGGGCAGAGTTTCTGAGGTGGGACTTGATAAGCCCCATTCTCAAACCCAGGTAAATTAACCTAAAATAAACCTTTCCAGGTGAACTCTCTCCTGGAAGAAAACTGATGTTCAGTTACTGCTGTCTGTGTCTCTGGGGGTTATAACATTGCACATTAAGCTAACACAGGACTTCTCAGTGACTGGAACAGCATACTTTTTGCCTTCATGTTGGCAAATACCAACATCCCTTCTGCGCATGGCTGCTAAGTCTTTCATGCGAAGCATCAGACTGTCTTTCACTACTATTCTAATTTCAAATACTGAATTTCAGTTTTCATTTTTGCTTTGGTTTCACCAGAACAAACACACCTCAAAACCCAAAATTATTGTCTTAATACAAGCTCAGAATTATTGCAGTAGAAAGAGCTGCCACTATGTTGAGGAAACAAGTCTTCAAAAGAGAACAATATTTTGATTAAGACTGAGATGCAAACTGAAGAAAGATGGTGGAAGATTTGAATTTAAAGAAGAGCTCACTACCAGCCTTCCTCTGCACTGTGGCAGAGAAGTGTGCATGGCAGTCCTGTGAGGAACATGGGTGACAATTAGGGCTAGTTGATTTAGTGGAGCTGAACTAATAACAGAGATCCAGTGGACATAAGGACCCCTGCATTTGAGGGTAAGGAAGCTGGCTTATTGCACCACGGCTCTGCATTGCAGCTATACCACAGAGTAATGATGGAGGCCTGAGACCAAGGCCTGAGTGACATAATGCTTTAATTGATCAGACAAATAGAAACGTCACATAATTTCCATAATTCTCCTAACTTCTGAACTTCGCACGTAATAGGCACAACCAATGGTTTTGGATTGAAAATAATTTTATAAAACTTAAGCTCCCTGGACTTGTTTGGCTGAATATTGTAACACATGCCACTCTGCAGTGATGACACAGTAATGCCTGTATCATTTTGATTCTGTCTCTAGTTTGTCAACATACTTAATCTGGCCTCAGTAATGAACATATATGACAATCATTTGTGGTTAAGTATTCTGTTTGTTTTTCTTATGTCTCTTCGATGCTTTTCTCTAGCACATAGGAAAAATAAATATGTTAAGGATTTGCAAGGACCAAAGGCACTTAAGAAGTCTTTGGAGGATTTTTAGTGTAGTTTCTAGCTTTGCTTCCTTCACAGACATGGCTTAAGTATCAATCTGGGTCTATGTGTAAGTATATGCACTTTTTGTGTCCTCCTCTTACAAGCCTTTGAGTCGTCTGTCAATTTAATTCACATTCAGTATGGAAGAAAAGACCTCAGAAGTATGAAATGCTTACAAGTTTCATGAAAATGAGTGTGTGGATAAAAGAGAGCGACCCTATCTTCATGGTGTTCTGGGGAAACATGACCCTAAACTTTGATAGCAGAGAGGTTTTAAAAATGTCTCAACTACAGGAAAAGCATCAGAATCTCTATCTTATTAAAAGCCAGAGAATTTCATCTGAACACATAGATAAGTGAGTGAAAGCTTCATTCATCTCACTTCTCATACTATTTTTTCCTTTTCTTGCTAATAGTATATACCATACTCTGTTCAGCTGGATAGCATATAACTATGAAGAAAGCATTTACCATGTAGTACCAGTTCCCAATTCCCCAGAAATTTAAAATCAGACCTATATATGGTAGCAGGGTTCATTTTAATTTGGTATTATTCGGTACTATGCTGAGGTACTGATATAATTTCAAGGAAGAAGACAGTCAAGTATAAAATGTTGCTTTGTATTTCTAATATTCCATTGTGCAGAGATATTGTAAAAAGTAAGCAATAAACCTGAACTCTCGAAGAATCAAAAGGCTTCATTTTAAAACTGGGGGGAGGAAATGCAAAAAGCTGCTTAGCAACTTGAGAACAGTTAGCAAATGCGCTGGCCCAAACATGGAGCTGTCAGAAAAAATTTTCATACAAAGATCTGAAAAAAACTCAAAAATCTCCTACAGTGGAAAAGCTGTCTCACTAACTTAACATGATGTAGAAAGGCATGCTTTGGCAATAAGAACAAGTACTGAGAGTCAATACAAGAGTATTTCCTCAGGTGCAATATTAAATATATTAGCACTAAGTGTCTACTTCTAAGGAACAATGTCATCTGTAATTATTATTTTCCTCTTTTCTCAGAAAAAGAAAATGGTCTGACTCTCCATTAGCTTGTATCAGAGTAAGTGAGGATGGAATATAACAATCTGAAGAAAATTAAAATGCTGTAAGTCTAGATAATGAACAAGAAGGTTATTAGCCAGTGAGTCAGCTGTCTTCAATTTTTGTCCAACCTTGAAAGTACCCACAAGCGCCCTCTCTGAGCTGAGAGTTCTCTCAGATTTTAAGTTCAGGCAGATATGTAGACACAGCAATACATTTATACAGATAAATGAGTGCCTGTATCCTTCCTAATACAACATGAAGACCCAGGCTTTATCAGGTGAACCAAGGAAACAGCTGTGCAGCTTGCTTTTGCAGAACTGTAGGTGGCTCCGTGGCAGAAAGTATTCCCATGATTCTACTTAAATAAATATTTAAACCACAGGTAGGTAATCCCCCTGAATTGCTGTGATTTTGATTACTAAATTCCTCTAGGAAGTTTGCAAAAATCCATCTTAAATGGTGGTAAAATATGATTTACACACCAGCATGTGAAGAAATAGTGAAACAAACAAAAATGCACATAGATAGCAAATAATGCCAAATTAAAAACAGAATGAAAATGCATACAGATAGGAAAAAAAAACCCCACAGAAATGTAATATATACTTTTTTTTTTTTAGAAAAGCAGGTGTATACAGCTGAGAAAAAACACCCTGAATAGAATTACATGGAAAGTGGGTCTGTCATCATCCAAAAAGCTCGATTCTATTACAGTATTTTTGTTAGACTTCCACATCTTCTCAGTGTTACAGAAATTTCAGTTTTAAAAAGCATTATATTTTTTGCAAAATATATTTCTCCTATTTAAAGTCAGCAGACACTTATTTAACAGCTGTGCATTGCTTCACTGTGTGTGACAGGACTTCAAATAACATGACACTTGGGATATTCTTTAAATTCACAAATATGAAAATAAACTGTAAAAATATGTTGAGATTAATTTTTTATTCATGCAGTGCAGCATCTATCAGTTTACATGTATGGTGTTCAGAGCTGCTATTGTTATCCTCTGAACTGAAAAAATCATTTAAGTTCAGAGATGAGCCTTTTAAACTGTCCTGTTGGGTGGGAAGAGACACTGTATCTCAGTGAAATCATTTTATCTGGAAAAAAACAGAACACTGAAGCTAGGGAAAAAGACACACAGCCCCCCTCTACTCTTTGAGCCAAAGTACAGCCAAGAATAATGTGTGATATTATCAGCAAGTATTACTGTGGTTCTCTGTAGGTGGCAAACATAATACAACCATTGGCAACCCAGCAAAAAAACTAATGGCAATTTTCAAATGCTGTAATGGAAATGCCAGGGCAATTAAAGAAAGGTCAGTAAAACATACACATGCTGGCAAGGATCCTAACACTTGGAAAATAACTTGAGAAAGATATTAGAGGGGTTCTATTCGCTCTCTGAATATAGTATTGATGAAGGACAATCATAAAATGATAAAAAAATGTCTGATGTATGAATGCACATATATATTCATTTATGCATATGCTTAGTTATATGCCACAGGAATGTTTCAAGGATCTGATTATTGATTGCATTGTCAAAAATAAAGGCTTTTGACATGAAACCATTTGCAACCTATTTTTATTTTTAAAGCCTTATATGGTTTTGACTGCAGTCTGCAATCTGCCAAAGAGAAAGCTGGACAAAGCTAAAATTAATAGACCCTCAGTTCTCCCTTAATTGTGGATCTAAGAATGGTATTGGAATATTTTATACTGATTAAAGTACGTTTTGCTGTACATGGTTTTGAATCAAATCCATCCCCTCTGACTCCTCACACAGAGCTCACGATACATTTTTCCCATCAGGGACTGACTCATTGCCTCTTGCTGAATTCCCTACAGGTGTGAAGCAAAAAGGGCACATGAGAAACATCTGACTTCCCTTTGGGTTTGCAGGCTTTGGGAAGTGGGTAGAAGCATTTTCCTCTGGTCCTCCACTCCCTGGCTGGAGTGGCACTGCAGCCAACCCCAGGGACAGCTCCTGCATCCCACCCCCTATGTCGGGAGCTCTCCTCCCTTCCGCACCCAATGATTCACACGTGTGTAAACACCCCTCCTGGGTTGGCTGCTCTCCTTACCGTGGACTTCTCTAGCAGGCAGTAACACTCAAACACCATTTTTAGTAAACAGTGACACCCTTCACTCTTTTGTTTTTAAAGCATAAAGAAAATATTGCCCCAAGCCTCAAATGTCCCTCTTCCAGTCATTCAATTCAGTGAGTACTTTAGAGTACAGATCTCTTGAAAGACACCGTTATAAGATAAACATATGAATTCACATTTTACAAAACTAAAAAAGTCCCCAGTAAGAATATAATTGTGAGAAAATGAAACCATTTTCTTCCTTGTACCTCCTGAAATTTCATATTTTCTGTAGTATCTCTGTGTATAGTTAAGGTATTCCATGCACTTGTGTGAAGGGAAACCTCACTAATTTTGCGTATCTGATAGACATGGATTGAAATACGTAGAGTAGGAAAAGCAAGAATCCTTGATGTAAACTGAGTAATATCTAAGACACATGTTGTGTATGGAGTAAATAAGACTGTGTGGCACTGTAAACAAAGACACAAGGGGTCCCAAAATTTCCAGTAGAAAGAAAAGTTAGAAATGCTAAAGAAACCATTTTCATTAACTGTAAAATGCTAACGAATTATATTTAACACAAATCTATCAAATCTACTAAATGAACTGTCAAAATTATTTTCTGAATCCATTCCAATGTTACCAACAATTCAAATAATATGGGGTGGTATGAAGAATTTAGAGGCTCAATTCTGATAGAAAATGAAACTGCATTTTGAAGCCCTCAGAATTTTTCAGAAACATGTTTTTCTGCCTTTGGTATAGCAGTGTTTAAACTTTGCAGTTGTCTTTGGACTGGTGTTCAATCACAGTGTAACTTTTAGTATTCTAGTATATTTAAATATGAACTGTCTTACCAGACAAACATTGTTTTCAAATGACTATTCAAAAAAAAGAACTGTGAAATAGGAAAGGAAAAGAAATGGAGAATGATATGGAGTACAAGGAAATAACATTGGTGGAAACAAAAGAAAGTCATTGCAGAAAACATCAAAATAAAAAGGGAATTTAAATGCGATTTTCAAAATTGTTCACTGTTAAAAGTACAAGTCCAATGTTAAAAGAACTCAATATCTAAGGTAATTTTGTAACTAACAAGATTAATTAAAATAAACCTTTCTAAATTTTATTTAATTGGATTTTTTTAAGCATTGTGACAGCCAAATAATTTGATTTACCCTTGTGTAGCCTTTAAGGAAAGAGAGCTGACCACTGAGGGTAATGCACTTTGAAAGCAGATTCGGCTTCTATATATCCGCCTACCAGACAATCTGCCAGACAAGGGTAGCTGCAGCTTGGGAAAGGGGGGAAAGAGCCCCAGCTGCTCCTCTTCTTACCACCCGGACAGGGCTGCAGGGTGCCCAGCTACCAACTAACCTTTGCCTTCTACCCAGCAAACTTGCCCCTGCCCTACCTGCTGTGTTTCTATTTCTAATACAAAAAATGAATGAACTCATAGAGCACACACATAAAAATGCATCAACAACACAATTGGATTAGTGACTGCTGATAGGAAAAGTAATTAATTTAATATTACTAACATTACGCTAAGAATTGAATCAATACTAATATGAAGTAAACTGCACTAGATGTACCTATTACAAAGTTAAATGTTCATAATACGGGATCACAGCTCTAACCTATTTTGAGTTTATTTGTGATGAGAAATACAAGTAAGGATTATGAGTAAGCACAATGTATTTTGAAACAAAGAGTTTGCAAGAGATGTTTAGTAAGTTTGCCTGCCTTTTTACATGTGTATCAATAATGGCTACGGTACTACTGAAGGTAAGCACAACAAACTTTGTATCTGTGAATCTTAAGCCACCTGTAAAATTGTGCTTTGGGGCCAAAACTAAAATGTAATATTGATGTTTCTAACTTGGAATTAAATTGAATATTCCTTCTACAGAAGTAAATGCAAATTTGTAAAATATCCAGCTTTTTATTCAACAGATATAGGTTTTTGCTATTCAGAGTCCCATTTAATTAAAAAATAAGTTAATTTTTTTCTTTAAAATAACATTTCTGCAGTTGTGATGGTATAAGGGTAGAAGGGAAACAGCCTGAAGGCATAGGTAATCCACTAATCTTCTATTAGACAAATTGTGATAATTAGGAACAGAAGACAACTTTTAGAAATATTGTTACCTGATACATTTTCTCTGTCAAGGAAGCCAGCATGAAAAATATCCTATCCCTACACTGCAGCTCCTCACACCACCACTGCTGTCAATGCAAGTAGTAATGGGCCACAAGATGAATTTTATTATTGGTGTAATCTGGGTAAAAATAATCCCCTTTCAGGAAAGGTGGCAGATTTGGTTTTGGTTTTGGGGTTTTAAGACATTGTAAGCAGCTGTACTAGAAAAGCTGAGGGGATGGCAGAATATAGTGCTGGGGCAGGAACGAGTTGAGTAGGAACAACTACCTTTGGCAATGAGGTTGTTCTCTTGTGGAAATCCAGTTTTGCAGTTCCCTCATCCAAGCTACTATGATGAAGCAAAACCCCAGATTGGAGCAGGTCAGTCACAAGAGTCCTTATCTTAAACTTACAATGTTCTTCAGTTACTGGGGTAAATCAGGTAGGTAGCACAATTTAAGGGCAGAAGAGCTTATAGGCTAGGATACTTTGGGACACACAAAGAAAAGTTCTGGATATCAGAGATTAAGAGATGTGGCAGCAGAAATACTGTAAGATGGCATAAAACCAAGGTCTCTTCTGAGTCCATTATTTTTTGGTAACCTGGGAAGGGTTGAATTTCACTTCCCAGACTCTTTTACTTAAATACCTTTTATATGCATCTCATAGTGATGATGGTTGGGTTTAACTTCAATAAAAGGTGTTTATTTGTGGGGAATTACCCTTGAACAATAGCTTAGTATTTCTTTTCTTCACCAGTCATCTGTATAAGACAATTATCTGTATAAGTGCATATGGGGTCATAGTTCATGTTTTTCTAAAATTTCCAAGAGGGCACTGAATGTGCGAGCTATAGTATAGTCACTTTGTGTTGAGCACTTGTAGGATCTGTGGATTTTAAACATTCTTTTGTAGGGAGCACATGTGTTCACAGATTTTGTGTGACAGCTCTGGTAGTTTAATTCACTACGTAAACAATTAAAGCAGCTAAATGAAATCTTTCTTCAGACTTCAGTGACTACTGGCAACATCACCATTGGCTGTAGTAGAAGATTACCTACTTAATTCATATGAAGGCATCCACCCACAGGCACCTAAATTTATGTGCCTTAATCTCAAACCAAATCTTATAGAAATCATGCATTGCCTGCACATTAAGTGTGCTTTTTCTTACCATTATAAGCATTGCTGTCTTAAAGTATGAATGGATATGCCTCTTGGAGAAGGATCACACAACTGGAGCCCACTGGATCTGACCCTGCACATCTGAGACATTATCAGAGCACCTACTGCTGTAGGGAGACCACAGGCTACCGCCTCAGCTCTGTACACCATCACAGGGAGGCACCCGGCAATATAAAAACCCTTGAGGACCAGTGGGAAAGACTTTGCTCATTCTCATGCCTGTCAAATTGACATGATGTGCAGCTGTAACCTGGGGAACAGAACTACCCACTGTGCCATTCTGGGAAGGACTAGAAAGCAACCAAAGTATGTATGAGCTTTAAAACTTCGTTTTTAAATTGCAGACTTGTTTTGCAGAGTGAGAATTTACAGGAGGAAGTTTATCTATTCCTGATAGACTAGCTACTTTTGTTCTGAAATCACTGAGAGATAAAGGAGGCTCATTATGCAATTTTTGAGTCACTTGCAGTGCAAAAACTCATTGTAATTGGAATCGTGTCTTTAATTAGCTTCTTGATTTCATATTTGGGATTTCTGCAAATTGGAGGAGACATTAAGAATTGCTAATGGTCTTGCATGCAACTCTCAAATTTCAGTGGCCTCTCTAAAGGACAGAACAAGGAAATGTGAAGGGGGAGTTATAAACGTGTTTGTGGAGATTCTTTTTGATCTTTTAAAGTTCACTTACTCTTCCTATTTATTTGCTAGCATTTCCCCATTACAGTTGTTCTAATTTCTAGATATAATGCAACTTTATGTTAGGAACTCAGAACTAGAATGCATCTTCTGGATCATGAAAGCAATGTTAAGAAATCAAATCCTGTAATTCATAAACATATCAAGCTCCAACCCCCCATCTAATTCCCCCCTCCCTCCACCTCCAAAAGGAAGGCCACACTAAAGCCCTTCACATATGCTGGCTATGAATGGTCTTCCACTCTAGTTCCAGCACCCTGGAAGTCCTCCATATGCACAGCTCCCTTCTGAAGCAGCTCCTGCTGCGCTAGTCACTCCTGCAGAAGGACTGCTGCACCATCATCCAAGGCTAGCCAACAGTCCTGAGCATACAGGAACCAGAGAAACAAATCTGTTGCATTTTTAATCTAGAATTGATTTTAATTAAAACCCCAAAATTACTGACACTGCTACAAGCAGGAAGCCCTGCTTGCCATTCTATTCCCAAGGTAGTGGGCAGCAAAAAATGGTTAAGATGGTTCAAGCAGGATGAAAGCGAAACTAACATACCACAGACAGCACACTCTGCTGCAGGCAGGAGGTGAGTTTCTTTGTAATAAAAATAACACAAGATTCAATTTTACTAATCTTAAGATCAAGTAAACTCCTTTTGAACTTAATAGGAGCAGTTCCACTTTGAAATGCTCGTTACTCAGTTGTCACATTTAGAATACCTCCTGGGCAATACAAAAAGCTCCACATCTTCACAGCTTCCTCCATGAAGTCAAACTGAGCATTTCACTGAAGGGATAATCTTCTTTTCTTAAAAGTTGTTTTTGTTGGATTGTGCACCTCTGTTCTAGGTAGCTTGAAACTGTACAGTTTAAATTTTTTTTCCCCACAAAACAATAAACAGAGGCTTTACTAAAGTCAAGCACACTAAAAGCTTAGCACTGGTAGAGATGAAAACAAATAACTAAGTAATTCTATAAAGTGACGCATTTCAAAGCTGTTGAAATAATACAGAATAAAAACCCCTACCATTGTTTTCAGCAGTCTTTTTCTGGGCCAATTAATCACTTCCATTCTTCTCTGTCTATGTGATTAAATTTTTTCCTCTTGTAAATTAATATACTGCTAAAAAACCTGAAGTGAGCAAAACTAGCCAGGTAGCTAATTAAGAAATTGTACGTATAACTTGCACCTTCTCTGGAAAATATGCAAGCAAGATGTAAATATTTAAAGACAAAATATGGGAATATAGGGACTTCACAGGCATACTTTTAATGAAACTTAAAAATCTGTCTATAACAAGAGAATATTCTTTAAAGTTATGGGTAAGGCTTTCACTTTCTGATCTGTCAAATGTTTGTGGCTTTCTGATTAAATGATGTGCTCCCATCTCCTCCTTTCCCTAAGGAGATCTTAATGAACTTTTATACTGTGAAGTATCAAAAGCACTCTAAAAATTAAATTATTGGATCTCTATTGTTTTTAATTTCTTTAAAGATATTGTACGTTTGATGTATATTTCTTCTAATGAAACAGATCTGTTAATTCATTAGCCTTCTAAGATACATAATAATTAATGTAATATTTCATATTTGTTTTTCTACCCCAGAACGTTCATGATTACCAGGGAACAACCTATTTCCTGTGAATTTTACTGTTTTCTAAAATATGACCACTATTGCTACGGTTACCAACTGAACTTTGTACTGAATTAAATAGTGACAAAATTAACACGTTTATTCACCCTAAGTAAAAATGTGCATGTCCTTCATTACAGAGTACTTCAAAATTGCCTCTCAGTTGTCTCAAACTGTATTGCCTCTCCAATGCCAGGTGAAGTTTTGCAATATCCTACTCTCAGGCAAGGCTCTGAATCACGACGCTCGCTCGTCAGTGGTTTTCCACTCTGTCAGAATAGTCAAAACACATCAGGATCTTCACTTCCAAAGTCAGACATGAACAGTATATATAGTATATATACATATAAATACACATTTAAGTAGAGGTAACTTCCCCAGTCACACTTACCAGAAGATTAACCAGTCCTTTGACTGGGGGAACTTTCCTTTAAATCTGCCTTGGTTCTTTAAACTTGTGTTTTCCTAAATCTTTTCCTCTTCTTTCCTAGTATATTATCAGCTCTCCAGGGTTCTTTTAGAAAGAGCTTTGCTTTGAGCCTACTTGTTTTACCTCACTACACACTAAGCCAACATTTTCATGGGATGAATTCAAATTAAACTCAGAATGAGTACAAAGGAAAGGAACTATTTTTTGATACTGAAACACCAATCTAAATTAAATTTTATATAAATGTTAAATTTTAACAAATATTTTGAAAGTAGAGCATGGAAATCACAGAATCACAGAATCACAAGGGTTGGAAGGGACCTCAGGAGATCATCTAGTCCAACCCCCCTGCTAAAGCAGGGCCACCTAGAGCATGTTACACAGGACTTCATCCAGGCGGGCTTTGAA
>BOSO01020151.1:0-25580 GCA_018403395.1 Gorsachius goisagi
AATAGAAAGCACATCCCTATGCTGTTCGACCTAATACAATGCTAAAAAATGTAACTGAATTTTATTATATATTATATTCAATTATTGGTAAACCCATAAACTTTTATTTCTCTTGCTTGAATTGCACATGTTTATATATGCTCCTTTGATTTGAAACACAATCCCCATTGTACTAACATTGCTTTGACCACAGTTTGGATGTTTGTTTTTCCTCTGCTTTATGCTATCATGGCTCAGTCTCTATCTTCTCTATCTGAACAGTTTTTTGCCTCACAATTATTATTTTTTCCTGTTATTTGTCTCCATGATATTAACAGAGTTTGCAGTTACAAGTGGAGGGATGTCTTTTACAAAACATTTACCCTACACCTGTTTAATTTGGATCATCAAAGAACTAAATAACATCTTCCAAAAATGACACCGAGAACTAAAATTCGTAACTCTTCTAGATATCAAAATTCAATAGAAATACCTCTTTTGTGTTATACTACCACCCCTCTGACCCTGGCTTATCTTTCCATACTCCAAAAGCAGTAAATAGGTTTTCTTTCTCATTTTCTTCTGGAGAAACAATTTTATTGTGTCTCTTTCAGTTCCTATTCTCATAAATAACACATTAAACCCTGTGCAATTTTTCTTGTCTTGAATATAGTTGTGGAGTCTGCTGCTTCTATTTCAGATATGCAAGCCCAAAATCTTGCCTATTTTTTAGCATGACATATCTTGGTCTAATTAAAGCTCTTACCTCTGCCTGCAAAGACTGTCTGATCTGGAGCACAGAACTTGAATGACACTGACCAGGTAGAGGAGGTGAGAAGGGCTATGCCATGCTACCTCCACTAGGGTTTTTAATTTCTGTGACAGATATAAAGGATGATACCCTACAGTGCCATGATGTGGATATGTATCTGTGGTACCGGTAAATCTAGTAGTGCAGTGTTGTAGTTCCCTAATGTGAATACATAGTACTAAGAGTAGTAGCAGCAGCAGTGGTACTGTCAGATCCAATCAGACTTAAGGTACAAATGCAGTAAGAAGTATCGCCTGTTAGAGCATACAGCCAGAAAAAGCAAACTATATCAGGTAAATATCTTACTACTCCCTGAATACAGTAAAGGTGTTACTTCACCTTGCAAACGTGGTTTCTTTAATTTGAATTTGTAATTGTCAATCTATAACACCTCTTACTTAACACTACATGGCAAGCCCCACTGCTTGGAGCTTGGATCAATCCTACATAAAGTCACACACCTTTCAGCTAGTCAATGAACATACTTTTTAAGACCATGAGCAGGGATATAGCTCTAAAATATGAGTGTTTAAGAAATTTTTACTGAATTCTCTATTTCTTGTTTTGTGGAATAATATCTCAGAACATCTGATTTTTTAATAGTTCCCCTTTTCCAGGAATGTTACTTCATTTTACTTCCCCAAAAGGAATTAAACTCAAGCCCAATACTGTACATGGGTTTGTGACCCACAGCCTATATATTTAACCAAACTAGGAAGGAGGATGAAATTTGCCTGACTTACTTATTTCCTATTAAATATTTTCAAACATCTGCTTCAATACACCTGCTATTTTTAAGAGTGGAGTATGAAGTCAGTGGGACTGCTTAGGAATATCATAGTCCTTTTTGAACAAAAGTGCCATTACGGACCATTTATCTATAGTCATTATTAATAAATAAATAAATTACAATAATTCACAATTACAAATTTTAATAATCAATCTAGCAGGAGGAAGAGATTAAATATCTTTAGATAGAAGTGAAATTTTTAAGTTAATGTGTCATTTTAAAATTAACTCCTATTCAGATTGATGTTGTGTCTCATTGCCATAGAAATGGGATGTGCCAAGACATGATTTTTGGACCAGCTGTCTCACTGCATAAAAAACACATGTTCCATTAAAAAGAAGAATTTTGCTAGGCCCATTCAAATATGCATTTCAAAGTTGGCCCTAGAGTTGTCATGTTCCAAGTTGTTTAGCAGAGGAGCTGATGACAGACTGTGAGTTTATTTCTTCCCTATTTTCTATAAAGGAGATTATTTTGGTCAGGCAGTAATACTCTTCTCTACTAATGTCAGATCAGCAACCAGCTCAGAGGTTGGTTGGTAACCTAGCACAAGGCCCTTGTGCAGACAGTAGTGCCGCACTGATGCTGTGGCTACTTTCCTTTGTTCTGTGTATCCCAAAACATCTCACACCAAGAGGAAGACCCTGCCAGCAAATGCCAAAAGATTAACCAGCCAAGAGAAACATAGAGTAAAAGGGGAGAAAGCACGGTGATGGCCTGCAGACCACCTCTGCTTCAGTCTAGTGCTACAGGAACGCCAGATGTCAGTTTGGGTGACAGCACAGGTTGCTTATGCTGCCAATCCATTGTAAGTAATCGTTTCAGAAAAGAAAACACTGAAATTCAAACAGGAACTCTCAGAGTTATCTGAAACTATATTTGCAGTTTAGATTCCTGTTGCTGAGAGGCAAAAGTGTCCTATGGTCCACAGGTTTAAATTATATAGAGATTATATACATAGTTAAACTCCAGTTATTAAGCATGTGGAGTTTCCAAGCTGGAATTATTATATAACCATGCATACAGCTCAGAGTGATCAAAACACAACTTTTTACATTTGCCACCAAAGCATCATCACCTAGACTGTCAAATTTGCTTTGGCTGAGTTCAGGGTGACTGAAGTTGAACTTGAGTGTTTTTACAAGCTGTAGTTAATTTTTAGCAAACTGTGGTTGGATCTTTTTCCATACTGGTAAGTTTTCTGCCCTAGAATATATTAGTGCATCTATTCACTATGTTATTTTCCATGTTGCATTACAGCTCACAGTATATTATCAGTGAGATATTCTATTCTGGCAAATGGGAAATGGTGAAAAGAACTCACTACAGCTAGGATAATTGAGATTTTTTTATTTTTATTTTTACAGCATAGATGTATTCAGGATAGTTTATAGCTGACTACAAAAATTTATAGGATAATAAACCTGCTTTAATGTTTCACTGCTCTCTTACTCATAGTATTAACAACTGAGAACATTAATAGGGAACTATGGTAAGACACTCAAGAGCCAGGAAGCCAAGGAAAATCATTAATTTAGCTGTTGCAGTCATTTGGTTAATTAGATGTTCTTTGTTGGTTTGGATTTTTTTTTCCTAAAAATATTTTCTTTCTGGTTAAATCAATTCTTTATATAGATACATGATAGTGAGAACGGAAAAAAATTATTTGCCATTAAAAATTCATATTCAGTGTTAATGAAAATGCATTTATTTTATATAAAGAATAAAACACATTACTTTCTGTACCCTCATGGTCTTACAAATAAATGGGTTCTAAAAAATAATCTATTGAATAAAGATAAAATGAGCAGTCTCTTTTCTCCTGTTTTATAGAGATATGTGCTTAGCCTAGTAATGTATAAAGCTGATTTTTTTGTTATGGAGGAACTGAAAAAAAGTAACTGTGGATACATTCCTAGCAGAACAAGAACATCAAGTCCTGATAGGGTTGGAATGCTATTAAAGGGGAAATGCTTAGCTAGTATACGGAACTTAGTTGCTAGAATAGAGAAGCAGTAACTGCAAGTAGGGTAAGATGATGACAATGAAATAATCAATGAGTGAGCTGGAGGCTTATATGCTTGTTGGATAGACAGTAGTATGTACTAATTAGAAAAGTATACGTCATCGTGTGTATGGTGCTTGGAAGAGTATAAAAGCTGTATGCAAAGTTATAATAAAAGGCATTTGCTTGATCACATTGATCGTGTGCAGTGTCCGTGACTTCCGTGTCGACAAGTAACCATTTTATCAGCTTACATTATATTATATTTTATAATTAAGAGAGTAGCGGTCATAGTGCAAAACACAGCACCAATACACTAGCACATCTTATCTTTCTTTCCTGTGGGCTAGGTGTTAACACCTTGAGCACAATGTTTCCATTATTAGTCATTTATAGTACATTATTTTCATTCTTAAAAATCCTGATAATTTACAAATTCTTAGCAAAAGTACTGCTTAAAGAAAAAAACTTAGGTAATATTTTCTGTATGTCTAATCAACACCTTTGTCAGTGTTGCATTATTTTATTGATAAGCATAGGTAAGCTCTATGGTCTCAAGCTTAGAGGATTCTTCAAGAGGTGAGATGTGAGGTATTTAAATTTAGAAATTAAAAATAACATATTTTATTATTATCAGATTTTAAGCTTTTTTAATGTGTCTTTCCTTGTTGAGTGTAAAATATTTGGTGTAAAAAATATTTCATACAAACAAGAATAAATCTCAGTAAATCCATAAATGAAATTGATGAGTTGCCTGTAATAACAGAAGATGGGAGCTGATGATGATGATGACGAAAGCTTTCTTAATCTGTTGTTCTTAGTTTCTCTATTGGAAATGTTGGTCATTTTTTTATTACTTTTTTTTCCTCCCAAATTAAACATAGCCAAGCTTTGGAATATGAAATGAAACATTTTGGACATGATTAAATTTGTGAAACACTATGTTAAAAAATGTCGCAATAGAACATTTACTCTTTTTCTAAATATTTTTGACAAACAAGCTTGGCCAAACTAGTTTAAAATAATAAGCAAATAAACTATTTCCGTAAGGCAAAACTGCCTTTATTTACAATTGAATAGCAGACTTTAATCTATGTAGATTTCTACAATGTGCTCGCTGGGATTGTTTCTAAGTGTTTATCTTTACTGTGAAACCAGAATTAGGTTCAGATTAGCCGAATCAAATTCACAGTGAAGAGACAGAGTCCTGGTTTTAAAGTTTTATTAGCAAATCAAGTTAAAGTGTCTAGAGATAAATTCAAGTAATAATGCAACATAAAAGCCAAATCTCTGTCTAAATTAGTTACTTTGTTTCTATTTGTAGTTAAGTATCTTCTATTTCCAGTGAAAGCATGCATTGAAAATAATCACTAATAGTGCAGGAACTGTAATACAGACTTATGGCTGTGCTGGGCTTGCAAGTGCATTGCTGGTAGGGCAACAGATCTCCATCAAAAGTGTGAGTAGGACTTTAGGGAGAAAAGGATAGAGGAAAAAAATGTGGTTCCCCGGTTGCTCAGGCCAGTCTGTGGCATGCTTGTGCTGACTTTGTGAGGGTGTCGCTGACATTGGCCGTGTCTTGCGCAGAAAGTGCCCACCTGGATAACAAAGCTTGACATGGTTTTGTAACCTTGCTAAGAAGCCCCTTGGAAATGCAATCTTATTCATCACTTTTTCATCACAGTTATATACAGAACAAATTACTCAAGGCTGACAGACCAAGATGGTTTTTTTGCAACATTTAAGTTTTTAAAATACATTAATTGAAAGAGATGAGATTTTATTGTGCGACTTTTTATACAGTTGTTTCTTTACTTGTCATGTTCTTTTTCTGTCATGTTGCCATCTGGCAATTATGGCTGTATCATAAGTAGTAAAAACCTTTGCCTGGGAATGCTGCTGGCTGCTCAGGCTGTGTGGGATAGAATGTCTTACCCTTATGCTAGTGGTCTTTGCTAGTCATAGAAACAGCATGCCTGCATGCAGGGTGCTAGTTGTAATTGGTCCTTGGATTATGCAAACCTGTGAGAAGCACCAGCAAACTGCTGAGGAGAATACAGGGAACAAAAACACATGCCAGGTAACATTTGCATGAATCGTTAGTATAAGAAATTTTGTTTCAGTACCCAAGAACATTCCTGGGAAAATTTCAGTTTACTGATATAGATGTACCCTCAACACTCATACAGTTGTAAAGTCTAACGTAGATCTTTGTATAGACAATTTATGGATATAGGAATAATAACTTGTTTGATGAAAAAAACTGAAATCAGCAGAAATGTTAGCATTTCTTTTGCTGAGGTCAGAAGTAGGCTTTCTGTTTTCAAAGATTTTGTGCCAAACCAAGGAAGCTGATAGAAATGCTTCTCACCTCCTTTCCAAGATGAAGGAGTTTTGCTCCAGAGCCACTCATATTAGTGTTCACCATACATCTTTGCATATGCTGTGCTTTGAGCTTTTTATGTATTTCTTTACCTGACCAACTGTTAACCTAAGGCCCATTGTGGACTAAGCTGTAAGGTCACAAAAGATTTATAAGGAGTGAGATCTCTCAACAGCTGACATATGGAGAAAAACAAGGGCTCCACATCTGCTACACAAGGTAAGAAGCCACTGGATCATCAGTCTCCAAATGCACTGAATTCCCTTATTTGAATGACAGTAGAGAAATTAATCCACTGACAGTGAACACATAAAGCAGAACAATGTGAACAAAGGCATTCTCTTTCCTAAATATGTTTGCAGAGTTAATGGGCAGAGGGCTACAGTCTGAGACTTTTTTTGTCTATGGGTGCTAACGTCTGGAGAATACCATTTCATGCAAGTTTGACTAGGTTTTAAATCTCTTTCAAGGCTAATGATTTTAAGAAGATATTATTTTTGCTATTTATTGCCACAGATTTAACATCTTCCTTTTCTGTTTTCTAATGCATGAACGTTTTTTAACACATATTCAAGTGCATGATTTTACATGAGGGATTAATGTGGGGTTTTTTGCTAGTTAAACTTTTTTCTGCCCTTTATGATGATGAGTGAGGTGGAAGAAGATAAATTAAAACCTGTCATCAAGTACAGCAAATCAAAAAGAGTACGCTGTAGATTTGGGGATTTTTTCCAGGCACTTTCTTTTCCTAATTATTTTTTCAGTTCCATAGTTCTGAAATATTTCTGCCATACAGAAAAAGTACAAGCTAAGGCAAATTAGTCTTTTTCTCTGGTACATGTAAGTCATGTTCTGAAAACGACATTTTTTTTAAAGTAGAAATAGCTAAGTTTTCAAACAATTCAGATGAAGGGCAAAGATTAAAACTGTCAAAAATGCTAATTACAGTATTTTGTCTATCTAAAACTAGACTCAGGGAACAGAATCATTTCACACCAACCAAGTATTATCAGCAGTTGAGCTAGTTAGTAAGTGAAAACTTTTAGGCAACAGAAAAGTTTTAATTATTCTCCAATGAAATTCAATTTTTCTAGCTCAGAAACAGTCATAGTTGACCCATTACAGATGATGGTTACCTTTAGTTTTAGACAGACCAAACCTCATTCAGCTTTCTTTCACAATCACTTGCAAAAGTACTCAGAAATCTGCGTGACCATGTGGAAAACCCTCAAGATGACAGTTCCAAGGTCCTGTCTTGTGTTTTGGAGTGAGAGAATGTAAGAATAGGAATACCTTTTTTTTAAAAAAACATCTTCATAAAAGCAATGTAATGAAATAATTTCTTAATAACTTAATACTTACAATGATCATTTGACCAGAAGAACATTTTTGCCTACCAGAACTCAAAGTAGCTGTAGTAATCATTTTCAAGTCCCATAAAACTCTTCTAATTATTCACTTGTTATTAAAAGTTCTTCCTCAGTGAAGGAAATATATAGGGATTGTGTGTTGAGAGTAATATATAAACAATTTTCTGATTACACTGGAGGCATAGACTTCACCCTACAGTTTATCAAGCTAGAAAAGCTCCTCTCCTGTACTATCTAGGGATTTCAAAGGATTTCCCATTTAAGAGGTGAACTAGAAAAAAAGATTATACAGGCTCCAAAGCTAAGACTATAGACATTTGTCCAAAACAGAGCAGAAAAAGGAAGAAATAATAAATTGAGGTAAATGCAACATCCCAACATTTTTGGCCACCACTAGTCTTACATTCCACTTAAAGAATTCCATGCAACTTTCTCCTATAAAGTAGCACATTGAGTTGATTTCCAGTGATAATGTTACCTGCTTTCTAATGAGATGTGAGGTAGAATTTTTTCTTTCAAACTAACCGTTATTTTAGGAAACAAAATATGGGTTAGTTTTTTCTTGTCAGCTTGGTTTGGAGGATGGACAGGTATGTGCCACATTTTTCAGAGTGAAAAGTAAATTTGCTATTTCTATGCATAAACTAACACATATTTTGTCAGCATCTGTAGAGGCTTTACTACATTGGATTTCAATGGCTTAAGACATTTTAAGACTAGCTTTATTCTCTAACTTTTCCCTGGATCCACCTGGAGTTTCTCTGGGACATCTTCATTTTCTTAATTAAATTCTTTCTTGCAAGATCTGACACAATTCATCATCCACAGCAATTTCCTGCAGATGTTAACTCAAATGATTTAATAGCAATCTCTTAAAAATGCAGCAATAACAGACAGTGCATTCATTATTAGTATGTATTTCAAGATTGTCCTAAGCTCACAAACACATGCAGAAAGAATGCTGAAAATTTAGGTAGATATTACTGTCTGTATAAATCCCTTGAAGTGTTGTCCTTCCTCCCATTGCAGAATGCCAAATGCCAACCGCACCAGAAGTTCAAGCTCTCAAAACTGTCAACAGTTTGGATTGGGTGAGCCTAACAAAATCCCTGCGATGTCTGCCAAACAAAGCCACGGCAGAGCAGCACTTGGGGGGCAATTCTTAAGGTGAGAGGGGGAACACATTGATTATACAACTCCCCTCCTACCTGTGCTGTTGGTAATCAATGCAAAAGTGACCTATTCTTCTGTTGCTTCTTCCTAAGAGCTGTTCTTTTCCACTGCAGTGGCAAGACAGTGCATACACAGCCCCCGGGTATTATGTACAGATGCTTCCTAGTTCTGCATGGTTGGGACTGTTTTTACCCTTATGGGTTTCTTTGTGGACCAACAAGAGCAGTTACATTATGGATTCAGTGCTATCCATAAGAGCTGTTGTCACTTTTCTCTCTGACAGACCTGCCAGCATCGTTCTTTGGCACATGGTAAAGCCTACGGGCTTTTAGTAACTGGCAACATGGAGTCCAGTGTGGTGGAAGGTACTTCAACAGACCTGTGCTTTTGTTCAGTGCCATGTTCTTTCCCTTACAATGTAAATAGGAGACATTTTTAATGTTGACAAGAGACATTTCAGTCTGTATTAAATAGCGCCTGTGTTTTTCTCTAGGGTAAATGGAAGAATAAACTATATAATGATAGCCAAAATGTTCTGGTGCCAGAGTATACATATAGTCTGTATTACATATAGGTTTAGCCCAGATAATTTGGTAATGTTGTACTTGGATAAAAGTGAATATCATACCCCAGTAAGCACAACTACCAATGAGATACTACAACAAAAAAAAGGGAAAGTAGAAAGAACCTTAATTTCTAATCCGTCATTTCTTTCCAAATTGCATACTATGTCCATACACAATTTCCAAAACATTTATTTTGAGAAGTGAGGAATTTGATAAACAGTTTGGGTCAAAACACTGCTAATGTTGAATATAATTTCTCCTGAGTCTCTAATTTATATCTAAGACAAATGTACCTGTTTTCCTTTAAAAGCTTATGTGAAATATATAGAGGTATTTACATTTAAATCTAGTTCAAATCTGTAGGCCAGTCAATTTTAATATATCTTTTTATCCAATAACTCTCACATCAAACAGCAAATATCCATCATTCCTTGTGCTAAAAAACAACAGATGTTTTAAATCCCTGCAGCAAGATTTTAAACTTCCAAATGAGAACTAAAAATAAAGGCAAAACAAAACAAAACACTTTGGAGGATTTAAATTATACATAAAATACAAAGCCAAGGCTCTTGGTCATGCAGACTAAATAAAGTCCCTTTACATTCTGTTGCCTGTGGATGCAGACAGGTTACAGAGCCTTTTCCAAGCATGTCAGCTTTCAGAAATGGAATCACAGTGTGGAAATAAATTGAACGTCTTTATTTGATATTACTTTGCTGAAGGCAAGATATCTGAAAGGTCAAAATCTCTCAATGCATACAAAGTGCTTGTATCTTCTAAAGATAAATATACTGTGTGATAATCCCAGAATTCTCATCACTCTTCATAGATGAGTGGAGTTCTCCAAACTGCTGCAACTTAGTCCCCGTGAGAGAAACCAACCGCTCTTAGTAAGATTTGTATTCGTGCATCCACTCACGTACTTCTCAGCCTATCTTGGGTCTCTAGGTGGGTAACCAAGGTTAATAGGACAGCAACAAGCATTTACAAAAAATGTCAGGAAGATGGACTTGTATTTTGCAGTCTGCCAGAAATTTATTTTTGGTCATGTAGCCTCAATAGAAATAGAAACTGGTGTATAGAGCAACAAAAAGAACTACCTATACTTGAGGGGGTTCGCCCAAGTTATTTAGAAGCAGATGTAGGAAAGAATAGCGATTCTCTCTACTAATGATTTAGAGGGAGAAATATATAAATGGATTTTTAGGATCCTGGAAGTAATTACCCAGGTAATTATATCATGGTAGGACATAATTCAAAAATCTGATGAACAATGTTTAAATAGCATGAAAGATATTTGGTGAGGTAAAATAAAAAAATTATTGCCATAGTGGCATAAGGGTAAGGATTGATTAGGTGTATCAGCCATGGATAAAAGAAAAGAGATACTTTTTTGTACTTTCCAAGGGAATACATGTTTCTGGGTAATAGAAATTCAATAGAATAAGGAGATGATTAGATTGGTTTTTTTTCTTTATAGCTAGTAGAATTATCCAGAGCACTATCCATGGTGTGTTAATGAGAGGCTTTGTACCTAGATTTCAAATGGAAGAGTAGTACAGGGCAAAGCAGATAGGTAGGGAAGCTGAACTTGGATGGGTCTGGACTGTCAGACAGCACTATAACTATAAATTTGAGAAAAATTCATGGGCTAGGAAGATATATGATTATCAAGCATATGTTTTAAAGATACTGCAGTAAACAGTTATCTATTCCACTATGCTTACAGTTCTAGAGGAAGTTATAAAAGCTATATTACCATTCACAGAAACGTTGCTACCTTATGGATGTAATTTCCATATGGGTGGTGGTTTCCCACACAGAGGCATTGGCTCACATGATTTGTTCTTCTATTTCGGACATGTGAAGCTTATGTTAGATGTCACATACTTAGGACTGGGGTCTGGTTTTGTACACTATTCTTCTTTTGTACACTAATGCTTCTACTGATACAGAGTACTAGGTGGCAGCAAAAGGCTTTTAAATACCTGCTAGACTGTCATCACAGTCTGTATCCGTTCATCACACCATGGCTGTGCTCCCACTCTCGAAAGAGTATATTACTCTCATTGCTGCATTCTTGTCTCCCTGTTTGGTGGCCCCTCTCTCCTCCTCCATCACTCTTATAGCTGTTCAGAGAATCATAGCCCGAGTTTGAATCATCAGGATCACACTGCTGGAAAAATTATGTATCGAACGGGAGACTTCTGAAATTATTTTTGTATGCTACGATTTTAGGCCAGCCTCAGCTGCCAGTTTCCATTTCAGGAAAAGGTGTGAGACAGCAGGAAAAGAAGCCTAGAGAGGAAAGATTAAAGGTATTAGGTGAGTTAGTGTGAGTTGCTTAGGACAAATACATAAAAATTAACTAGAACAAAGAAAGGAGCATACTTTCTCCATATTCCCTCTGGATACAGCAAGAAGAAATGGGATTACAGTGAAGCAAAGCAGAAAACAGGCAAAGCTTTTTAAGCACAGGGATAGCTTAGCATGGGGATACATTGTTTAGTGAGATCATAAAAGTGATGTCATTCAAGATTAGACAAATGTCTACCGTCATGTTTCAGAAATATATACTTTGAGATCTCACTTGGAGGAATACATTTTGATGAGGCCAGTCCATGAGATGTGGCTGGAGATAGATTAATCCTTCAGAGTAGTCCGCTTCTGACAGTGGGGGAGAGCTAAAGCAATGTAGGTAATTCTGTGTTAAACTATCAGCCCGCTAAAATCACAACGGAGAACAAAGAATCAATACCGACCTCCCTGGCTGCAGATTTCACAATGATTCATGCATGAAACGAGGGAGGGCACCATATGATTGTATGGTTCATGCCCATCTGTTACTTCTGTGTAAACAAACAAATGTCTACAGACAGTTGTTTCTTTTGAATTTGTGATTTTGGAGGCAGCAGAGACTGACAACAATATGTTGTCAGCTTCATTCCTCTTGGGGTCTTTCAATCCGACAATAGCAATGAGAGGTAAGTGGCAAGCCCCGCAGGTTACTGAGCTGAAGTAGAAAGGCTTTGGAAAGTGCAAAACACTCTGTACCATGCAGGCTGCCAGTGCAGCCCAGTAACATCTCTTCTACTATTCAGTCTTAATTTACCTCCTGCCATCTGCATCTTGGAAGTTGGTCCAGAGGCTGGGGAACAAGACGGCATGTGCTGGAAAACCTGGAATCTCTTTTTGTTTTATTGCTGATTTGCTTTGAAAATATAATCTGTTATATGTAACTCCAACAAGCTATGAGAATTCATGTGAAAGGAGGTTTCAAATCCTAGCATGAAAGGAACTGCTGAAATAACAGGAGAGTAAGCATGATAATCTATTACTTCTTGCTGTGGAAAGGAATCAGGAGCTGCTCCCTCTGTGTTGTCTGGGGCACTCCACTACAAGCAAGGGTCATTCTTTAGGGACAGTAGCAAGGGATCCTGGTGTGGAAATGTTATTGTACCCCTGTGCAGTGGTGAAGTTTCAAATTATACTGCTGTCCAGGCTAGCGTACAAGCAAAGGCCCTGAATGTGCAGCAGATTTAATATCCACAACATCAGGGACCTCTTTCTCTCTATGAAGTCAGGATAACCTTTATTTTCATCCTTCTTTCATCTCCCCACTCCTCATATTTTTTTCACACAGGAAAAATAATGGTTATTCAGTGACTGTCAAAATTAAGGTGGTTCAAACCCACCTGGGATTAGGTAGCTGTGTCTTATTGACATTTCTAAGATGCTTTGCTCTGGAAAAACTTTACTGGCCTGGGAAAATATGATTCAAGTCTCAAATTGTTTCTGACTAATTAATTTAGTCAGTGGCCATGTTTCACCTGCCTCATTAAATAACCATATAAGTAAAAAGTAAGGGAATGCAATTATACCTTCATTATTTTCCTATCCATTTCTTACCAGTTTCCCAAGACATTTTACAGTGTTGTGATAAGAGCAGAAAAGACAATGTTGAGGAACTTGTCTTCTTTTCTTACAATGGAAAGTGACTTCCTCTCTGCATCAGTGTCCCAGGCTGCAAAAACGGATTGGGGGAGGTGGGGTGAATTTTCTTTTCTTTGATGCCCTATTTGAAGGTCATGTTGGAAGGAGACTTTCTGCAAGGACAGTATATGTTTGCTTAAGTGCTTCTTTTGGACTCTCCTCTCACAGATACATTAAGCCAAAAGCCAGCAGGAGCCTTATTTGGTTTTAGTGAGAAATAGACCAGATATCAAGTCCCTAGCATATAACATGAAGTAAATAATTCTCAAGTCATGTGGGCTCAAACCCTGATGGGATACACTTACGAGTGGTGAGGGAACTGACACATGTCATCGCAAGGCCACTGTGATACTCTTTAATCAATCATGGCAACTGGAAGAAGTGCACAGAGACTGGACAAAAGAAAATATCATCCCCATCTTCATGAAGTGCAAGAAGGAAGACCCAGGCAACTACAGAACAGTAGGCCTGAAATGGGAAGGTGATGGAGCAGCTAATCCTAGAAATCACTTCCAGACACATTAAGGGTGACAAAATCATCAAGAATAGTTAGCATGGCTCCACCAAGGGGAAGTTATGCTTGAACAACTTGATAAACTTGTATGACCTGGTACATGAGAGGAGAGCATTGCATATTTTCTACCTGGACTTCAGTAAGGCCTTTCACACACTTCTGTAACATCCTCATAGAGAAACTCTTGAGGTACAGGCTGGATGAGCAGTGAGATGGATTGAAAGGCGGCTGAATGACTGGACCCAGAGGATGGTGATCAGCAGGGCAAAGTCTAGTTGGAGGCCAGTAACTAGTGGTATACCCCAGGGATCAATACTGGTTCCAGTCCTGCTTAACTTCTTCATTAATGACATTGATGATGGGGCAGAGAGCACCCTCAGCAAGTTTGCAGATTATACCAAACTGTGAGGAGTGGCTGGTACACCAGAGGGTCATGTTGCCATCCAGAGGGACCTCGACAGGCTGGAGGAATGGGTTGACAGGATCATCGTGAAGTCCTACAATGGGAAGTGCAAAGTTTTGCAACTGGAGAAGAACGAGCCCATGCATCAATATATGCTGGGGGCCACACATCTGGAAAGCAAGTTGGCAGAAAATGACCTGGGACTCCTGGTGGATATCAGGTTGCACATGAGCCAGCAGGCTGAGGGATGCGGTCCTTCCCATTTTTTTCAGCACTGGTGAAGCCACACCTGGAGTACTGTGGCTAATTCTGACTCCTCAGTACAAGAAAGACATGAGCGTACTGGAGTTCAGCAAAGGGCCACAGAGATGATTAAGAGATTGGAGAACGTCACATATGAGGAGATGCTGAAAGAGCTAGGAATGTTCAGCCTGGAGAAGAGAAGGCTCAGAAGAAATCTTATCAATGTATATAAATACCTGAAGGGGCAGTACAAAGAGGTCAGAGCCAGGCCCAGAGGCAATGGGCACAAACTGAAACACTGGAGGTTCCCTCTGAACATAAGGAAAAACTTTTTTACTGTGATGGTGACCAAGCACTGGCACAGATTGCCCAGAGATGTTGCAGAGTTTCCTTCCTTGGAGATATTCAAAAGCCATCTGGACATGGGCCCAAGCAACCAGCTCTAGGTGACCCTGTCTGAGAAGAAGTGTTGGACCAGATGACTTTGACAGACTTCTTCCAGCCATTATGATTCTGTGCTCAGTGCTGCCCACCTTTTTCTTCCTGTCTCTGAAGAGATGAATGCAGGACAAAAATATTTTGAAATTCTAATGGGATTTTTTTCTAGATATGACGTGGTTGTTATATCTACATTGTTGTACCTGTATTATCACAGGACTGTTTAACTGGTTGTTGACTTAATTCACAAAAGGATTCTTTACGCATCTATTTTTAAAGTCTTGCCAAGCATATACTGAGTCTCAGGAGAGGTTACAGTGTATGTTAATCTAAATCAATAGACTGAAATTACTCCCTCCCACAGACCATCTCTGGGGACAGCCTGCATTCATCTAACAACCTGCAAAACAGTTTGCACATTTTCTCAGATAAAATAGAAAAGGGGAAATAATTCTTCAACTGGTTGTCTTCTGCTCTTTCTGCATAGATGGGTAGAAATCATGTGACTTGTACTGGCAAGCAGAAATTGCAGCACTTGTTTCATACCCAGCAGGCATCCAGTTGACACAAATACATGCAGTCCCAACCCTTACATGAGAGCCAGAGTAAACTTAATTGGAAAAGACTGTTTCAAAAGATTAGTAAAATATAATAACACCTAATAAATTCAAGAGGAAGTTAATTTGCCTGCTATATAAGGCAAGCCAAAGTCCACTAGAAGAGAGGAGTGAAAAAGAGAGACTTAGAAAAATACTTTTTAAAAGAACTTAAAGAATAGCTTCTTCCACAGAGCCTTAGGTGTCTTGATGCAGAAAAGTCGGTGTTTTTACACCCCAACAATTTCACAACAGAAAAAAACCCAAAACCAAAACACCATAGGAGTGGAGTAAGAGATGCTAAAACTTTGGTTCTCTCTTCTTCTTCTCTAACCCTTCATAATAAGCAGAGGGGAATAATCTCTTCCAGTAACAGGGAAAGGATGCAGATGTTGTGGAGGAATCCTGCATTCATGCTAGTGGGAAAAAAGGGAGTATAAAAAAGTGAACAAATCGTACACCTAGAAGAGAAAATCCAATGTATTGAATTTTGATGAATGATGAATGAACCTTTCTTGACCAATAACAGGATTTTTTTTTTTTTTGGTAGCATAGGTTAGAATATTTTTAAATTAATTTGGCAGTGTATGTTCAAATGTCAAGTTGAATAATGGGGTATTGAAAAGCATTTCAGTCAGATTTTACTTATTTGAGGAATTGGCTTCCCTAGAGTAAAAACATATTCATTCATAAGAAAGAGAGGTAAAACTGAGAACAGATAAAGTAGAGGGCCCTGGGAGGCAGTATAAGGGAGGTGCAGGAAGGACAAACTGGGAGCCTCCCCTGTCTGCTGTCCTGATGCAGCTGTAACAGATGCCCCACTAAAGGTTTCTGAACAAATTGACCCATAAGGGGGCTGTAACACATGTTGGGCATAGTTGTGTGAATTCTGCCAGAGCCTGACATTTAAAATAACACCATTCAGAAGGTTGATCTGCATCACATTATTTCCCGTAGCATGATACATGATAACAGGTAACCAGAAACATAAAAAAGAAAAAGAGAAGCAACAGGACAGTCTCTGAGCACAGAAAATAGTTAAAAGTTAAGAGCTAAGCTATATCAACCATCATGTCCTGTTTCAAAGAAGAAAAGATGGGAGTGGGAGAGGTTAAATTACTTCAGTATAGAACATCTTACCTGGTTCACAGCCATTTGTCATAAACAAATGCTTGTTTATTCCACTTTTCATAAGCAGTAATACCAGTAAGCCAAACAACTGCAACGCAGTAATCAGTTTGAGAGAGTAGGATTTAGATTCATAATTAAAAGCAGAGTAAAAACTTTGAAAATATACATCATGAAAAATGGGGCTTTTGAACTGGACCATTTTCCATATCTGTTAAACCATAAATCCTTCTTCTTCATACTCCAAAATTTGAAGATCTTTGTTCTTAATCCAAACTCAGTTTGGATTTTGCAGATCATGTTCACCTCTGTCTAAAAATAAAGAACATAGTTCTGCACTGCCTGGTAGGATTTTGTTCTTTTGTCTAATTACACCTGAAACTCAGGCTAGATATAAATACCTTCACAAAATGCTTTTCAGCTTTTCCTGAGAAACTTAACCAGTTTTGCAAAGCTGCTTATTTGGAGATACAATACAGTTTAGGAACTCAGAATTAATCCATCAACAGACATTTTATCGCGTATATTCATTGGTGTTGAGGTTGAGGGGTGCTTCTGAAATTCCTGCACAGGTAAATACCAGAAACTTTATAATTTTATAAAGAAAAGACACGCAAGTATTCCTTCTCCAGAGCTATCTGTGGCATGAAAAGAGATCCCATTTTTCAACAGGCATAATTTGTGCCTTAAGAATCAGTCCATTCGGAAGCTTAGTTGATTTGGTGTATTTTGTCGTCATATAGTGGAGATCACCAGAGGGAGCAGTAATTAAATTGATCTTCCCAGGCTGAAATCACTTTATTCCCCTAACTGTCTTTGTCCTTGTCACCAGCTTTTGAAACTCAGAACCTGTTCTTGTCTCCATCTGAGTCTTTAGAGACTACAGAAACACAGCGAGGATTGCTTCTTGCCTTAGCTGTGATGAAGGAGTCTTGGCTGCATAGCTCTGAGGGCATATCAAACATTTACAGCATGGCGACAGCAGACATTATTTTCTACTGGAAAAGCTCTTTTCCTTGGTATTTGTCTTTAGTTTTCTATACTATGTTTAAACATAAATCAAGACTTCTTTTGATTTCCCATGAGCCATTTCTAAATTCATGATGCCCACATACTGGAGTTGATCATTTCACAGCTCAGTTAGATTATTGAAAAAAGTCAAGATTTTCTAGGCTCACATACTTAGGAGATGTTATGTTCAAGCTGTTACAAAAGCCTTACTCTCCACATAGATTTACATCAACTTGTTCCTCTGTTTTCCTGCGTGTGAATTAAGATGGTCGTATACCTCGCTCTCTAGGAAAAAGATGGAAATAGCAAAATTCCACCAACCTGAGTTGATAAGAAGCTGGAAATACAAACCTCCTTTCATCATTTAGCATAGAATCATAGAATCATGTGATTGGAAAAGACCTTTAAGATCATCAAGTTCAACCATACCTGTCCACTACTAAACTATGTCTCTAAGCACCTTGTCTACCCATCTTCTAAATACCTCCAGGGACGGGGACTCAACCACTTCCCTGGGCAACTCGTTTCAGTGCCTGATAATCCTTTCAGCGAAGAAATTTTTCCTAATGTCCAATCTTAACCTCTCTGGCACAATTTGAGGCCATTTCCTCTCATCCTATCACTTGTTACTTGGGAGAAGAGACTGACCTCACTACACCCTCCGGTCAGGTAGTTGTAGAGGGCAATAAGGTCTCCCTTTGGTCTCCTCTTCTCCAGGCAAAACAACCCCAGTTACTTTAGCACATGAAGGTATTATATTACTTTGTCCATCAGGACTCTAAGCTTCTTTTCCAGCCTCAAGATAACACAGTCATAGAAAAAAAATATTCATTCCTGAGTATGCAATCAGTATGAATTTTGTAGAGCCTTGAGTCATACAATTCCCCATTCCATCCTGGGGCTACATCTTGCAAGGGTACCATGTCCCCATCAACAGGGAGAGCTTGTAATAGTCACATAGAACTGTTTGGAGAGGAGAAGAGGCAAGGAATCCAGTAGAGAGAGAATTAAAAAGGCCTACCACAAAGTTTTGCAGACTGCAATGTCTTCAGCTGTCCAAATAAGGAAGCCTGCTTTGTATTAATATTCATAGCAATACTTTTTAAAAACTAACTTTAATTTTTACAGCATACAGTGATCTGTCTTTTTGTATTTCATATATTTTGGGCCACAAATATTACCAGTTTACTTTTAGCTTCTGGTCATTTTATGTCTCTCGTCGATGTGTATTTCCACAGTGACTTTGTGTTTAAAATCATGGTTCCAAAACAGATGGCAAACAAAAATGCATTATTGCATCAAAACAGTGTACAGCAGTGCTTCTTTTTCTGACTAGATCTCAGTTCTGAATCAGCAGAAATTGAGAACAAAACATCTATGTGGTTTTCATAAAATATGGAATTCAACTCCATGGGTTTCTTTAAGAATGAAGGCTTTGAAAGATGCTTCCCCCCCAAAAAAACCCAAAACAAAACAAAACAAAAGAACAGCAACAACAAAATGATAAATATGAACTTTACAGCTACTTGTTTATATATCTAATCTAATATTCTAAAATAATGGGCTACCTTCATATGGGGTTTCTTTTTCTTAATTTGACAATACTATACATTTCTTTCATACAGAAAACTATGCACACTACCTTATTTTCTGGCAGAATTTAATCGGATTCAGTAGAATTATTGAACAACTTCCTTACTCTCTATTTCTAATTATCACTTAATTTCTGTCGCACTGGAAGATTTTGGCTCCTCTGAATAACAGTTTCCAAAACCTCTCAAGTTCTGTTAACCACCCCTCTATGGATTTGCAAGGAAGTACCTGGGTCAAATGCCTAGTAATATTTCTAAGTGTATTATTTATAGAATGTTATATATCTTTGCAATTTATATGACATATCACTTACATAATTTAATATCTTTACATGGAGATTAAAGGAAATAATCCCTTTTAGGAGTTTCTTCAAAAGATTAAGAAAAAGATAGCTAAAAATTGAGTGCAAAGTAAGACAATATAAATCAATATTCTGTAATTAAATCCAGGAATGGTTCCAGCATGATTATTTCATTTGCTACTTTATCTTAATGAAAGGACTTGTATTTATTTAAAAGGGTATATATTAAGATTAAAATAATGCTTCATTTTCTCTGACCGGGTTGCCTTTGAGCCATTATATCATTAGGTCAAGAGTAATTTTTTCCCCCTTTAGAAATAGATTATGCTATTTAATACTAATATTTCAAAACACAGCTAACGACAGACATTTATTATAAACTAGACACTTCTTGGCTGCTTTACAAGAAAAGAGTTGCAGCACAGACCTCTATCTCTGAGGGAGTTTGTATCTTTTTTAATGAACACTTATCAAAAGCAGCATCAGTCTGGTTTCATATAATACTAAATGCAGTATATTAATTATTAAAAGGAATTTTAAAATTATCCTTAACTGTATAAGAGGATGAGATATGTATTTAAATTAAAGATTCCTGTCCCACATTTATGTCACAGAAACTGGACTTTATCCTTTCACAACCTCCCCATGAAATAACTTGCCTTGAACGAAAGAAGGTCAAAAGAAATAACTGCATGCAGGCCTTGTAAATGTTCCCAAGACTCAACTACTCAACCAGACACAACCACTCCATTTAATTTATTTCCAAGTTGGGATTAGTCCAGCCAAACAAATAATTTCCTTGCTGGAATTGCATCCTGTCAGCTCTATTTGAGACACAAAACCATTTTTGTGGAAAAACTTTTCTCTACAGCATCATCAGGATGGTTACTATGAAAGGTGATTCACAAAGAGCAATTATCTTGACGTGAGAGGAACTCAGGCCGGTAGATGTGAGACAGCCTATGGAGATGTTGATCTGAAGTGAAGGCTGGATTATATCTAGTGGAATCTGCTCTTAACCAAGATCATATACCCAGAAATATACTCCAAATCAAGCTTTCTCTTTCAAGAAAGCAGAAGCAGAACAAGTGCACTTCTGCTCAGGAACACTGTCTCTGAGGTACAAAGAAGAAATACAGGAATAGCTCTTCAGACTTATATTCATTAAAAAGTTATCTTCTCTGCTCTTGTGAAAGCAGCCATTCTTAGGTGCAACTTTACTTCTGGCAACTTAAAACCACTCACTGTGGAAGATAAGCACTTATCACTGTAAAGTTCAGTAGCATCTGTCATTTTGTCCAGGGGCCCAGGGTGGAGAGTTGATATTTACTTTGTCTTCACACTATCACCTAAAATACCAGGACAGTATTTCCTCTTTTGAAAAGAGAAGAGAGGATGCAAAATTACATTCTGCATTCAAATCCCTAGCCATCAGAAATTATGCTAATTTGAAATTCTGTCTTGTCTAAAATGTTTGTCCCCAGACCCATATGCGCATATACATTCAATCTGAACTGAACTTCTCCCTTTAACAGGCTGATTGATTCAGGCTCCAGTGGAAAGGGAGATTTATGAGTCATTCTTTAAAAATATAACTCAAACTAAAAAATATGTTTGAAAGCCTCTGAAAAATGCTAGCTATAATAGTATTGACTGGTAGAAATGTCTATTTCTGAAAGCTCAAAAGCTTTTGAAAAGCTGAAAAGCCACCTGAGAAATTCTCAGTGGTCTAGGTCTGGCTCTGTGCATATGTTTTTTGTAGTGTACATTTGTTGTAAAATCTCTATTGTCAGTTAAAGTTCCCAGACTAAACCAAATTTTAATTATCCACAGAATATTCAGAGAAATTTAGAGGGAGAGAAGTTATAAAGGAATAGACACTTTCACTGTTTTTCACAATATTGGCAACTGAAAATATTTGTTGGATAGAGAAGACATGCTTGATATGCCTAGTGCTGTCTATGTTTCTTTACAAGTTTTTCTCAAGCAATGAAATAACATAATATCATATCAAAAAATACACTCTAGGAATAAACCATGAAAGAAATAATTTCGAAAACTGCCTGTACTTCAAAGGTAGACATGCTTCTTGGAAATGAATATGATGGAGAGGGAAAAAAAAAAGATACGTTGACAAGTATTTTTGTCACTAACTTACAATTCAAGACCCTGGCAAAATAAATATACTTGTTTACTACAAGCACAGTATAAGAATAAGGATGCATTTAGTTATTAATTGCCCTTTCTTTAAGTGACTGGATTTATGGGTGTCACTGCTAATTGCCATGCATCATTTTGTAATTTTCATTGTCTTTCTGAGCAAACTTTAAAAGTTTGTGTAATTATTTTGGTTTTGTCACCAAACAGCTCATTTTTTCCCAGTTAATCATCACTAGCATTCCTAAGCAAACAGCAGCAAGTACATAATGACACCACTGCACAACACATATAGTAGCTCAATTTGGACAAGCTCTTAGCTGGCAAGAGTAGGGGAGAAGGGGTTCCTATTGCAAACAATGGGATTAGCATGACAATAAGTGATATATTGTAACTGCAGCCCTGGTTATACTCAGAGAAGATATAGCTTTATCTTTATAAATTACATTAAATAATAGCATTTTAAGTATTAGAGAGGGTGAATATATGAAGAAGAAATTCTTTACATCTTGGGTTTTTTAACAGTTCTACCACCAGAAAGACACGTTCTCACTGCGTGTAGAGATTCATTTCAGGGCTTCTGCTTCTAAGACTTTCCAGTAATTTTAGAAGACAAGGGACACATTATGGATTTCTTCTAGAATCTCCCTGCATAGACCCTTACTCAGATGTACAAAGAGGGAAGACTTCTGATGTCACAGGGAAGACAGAAACAGGCTTGTAATAAGAGTTACAGATCCTAAGATGATTTCAGGTCCTATGATTTCAGTCACACATGAGGAGTTACATCTTATCTAAACTGACGTAGGTATAGACATGTTTTTTCTAACCAGTTCCACACTCCACCTCCAGTGCCAAGTAATTGCACTGTAAATACTAAACATCCATATCATAAATGACAAAATTCCAATTTTCTTCCTAAGAAACTGATTACATGGTTAGAAAAAACGATATATATATATAAAGGCCCGTATCTGCATCAGCTTCTCCATTTTTATGCTACAAGAGAGGCGGTGCAACATATGCTGCTGACCAACCAGGGCTCTGTGGCGTGTCTTGGAGGAGCGCACAGCACTGTCCTGGTAGTGCTGGAGGAGAGGAAAATGCCCTCCCTCCATTTCCACCAGCCTTGCCTGTCACCCCAGTGTGCCATACTGCTGCCACAACCTTCTGTGTGGCCCTCTGTGCTCCTGCACTGGTTTCAGAAGAATTGGATGCCAATTAAAGAGGTGCCCTTCAGAGAAGCAGTAGCTGTAGACATGAACAGGCAAGACCTCAGAGTGTCAGATTCCTATTGTAGCTAGCAAACTGCAGTGCAAAGAAACATCTTTTAAAATAAAGCAATGTAAGAGATTAACGCAGTTCGCAGCAAACGGGTCTTGTCTTCACACCTGCCCAGATGACTAACTGACCATCAGCACTTCTGTGTGAAAGGTGCAGTCAGACCTAACGCAGTTAAGCCCGTGTCAACTTCAGAAGCAGCCACAGAGGCAAGACCAGCTTAAGTAATAAATTATACTAAATTTACACAGTAGTTACACACTCCTTGTGACTTCTGAATATTTTATGTACTCAAGTATGTAAGTGCTTTGGTCCAGCAGGTTTTAGTAGCTTGTTATTTAAATTTATTCAGGTTTGCTCTTCCCAAATCTGGACATCAGTTGCAAATCTAGTTTTGCTTGCTGCTTTATTTAAAATAAATCTGCTTCTGATAACGTTTTTCCAAGGTTATTTGGTATCATCAATCCTCTGTAATTTCCTCATCCCTTTCCAAGGCTAGAACACAAATACCATCATCTGTTCTGATTGATTTGGTGACTATTCGATACAGAAAACTTTTAGCTAACACATTTGAGAATTACTGGGCACTAGAGCTACTATTCAAGTTCATTTATCAAACTGTATCTGGGAAGGGAATATGTCACATAATAATATTATCCCTGACAGTATATATCTTCCTGATCTCATAGACTTAATTATCCACCACCCTTCTATCCATCTATAGCAGATATACAGAACTAAACCTAAAGTTGGGGGGAAGGGCAGCTTTTATCATCCTTTTCTAAAGTGCTTTTCCTCCCAACAGATCCTATTTGATCCATACTTTTGATTTTTTCTTTCTCTGCCATCCTTTAGATCATTCATATCTAATGAAACATCACTCTCTTATGTTTCCCCTTTCCAGGTAGCAATAGTGTATAACCTTTAACACTTTCATTCCAGGTATGTTTGTTAATCATCTCAGCTCTAGAAAGATCAGAGAGATGGAAGCACCTTATAGACCATGCTAGACTTTTCCTATCACATGACTACCCAATTAATCATTTTCTAATTAATGAAAAAAAGAAACAAAAAACTGATTACTCCATCTATGCCACTGTATGACTGTATGTGTTTTCATCTAGATCGGGGGCAGGGTTGTGCAGAGGATGTTTGGTTTTTTCCTCCAAATTCAAACCTACATACCAGTCAATAATATTCAAGAAATGGAACCTAATAAAATTATTCAGTGAGGCCATGTAAGCAACATAAATAGAAATATTTTACACAGAGTAAGATCTTTGTTGCCTAAATTGAGGAATCATATACATACTTTTGTTAACTACCAGTTAAAGATGTATGGAATTTAATATACCCCTTTAAGGAAACTGTGTCAGTCAGCATGGTCATAGTAAGAAGATTATCTACATAAGTTAATTGAGCAGAAATACAGAACCGGAGGAGGTGGGGGACAATGGACACAAAGGTATCTCTGAATATTACTTCCTTAAGCATTATGCTGGGTATTTCTGGTACAATGTTCCAATTATCATGTTCAATTACCTGAATGATGCTTTTATGGAAATATTGTCTCTGTTACTTGTTAATATCACAAGGTTTCCAGTACCATCAGTGTGGTAGACCTTAATCATACGAGTGATCAATACTCCCTGGATGTTGTCCTTTTCATTTACTGCAGATGTTTTCAGTTTGCAGCTGAAACTGTTACTGATATTTATGGATACAGTCTTGTTTCGTTTTGTTTTTTTAAATATTTTTTAAATTGTCTTACTACTCCTGTTGTACCCCACAACAAAGTGCAACATAGTACTTACGTGGAAGCAAGGTTACTTATTCCTTTTTCTTGAAAATACTTTGATTGATCACACTACAGTTTCCCAGTATTTGATAAAGCAACTGTTTTCAAGATATAATGACTTTCCCTTACTGGCTTTCAACTTGGCTGTTACAGTCTTTGAAGTGATTAAGCAAAATTCACAGTGAAACTTGAACAAACTTACCATAACTTCCTGCATTATGGCTGGATATTAGAAAATAGTGCTGCATTTTTCCAAACCTGTTGAAATATATCAGCCCTGGTTTGGGCAAAATTTGTCTCCTTAAATGTCTTAAATTTCAAAGGGGAAAATAGCTTAACAAATTAGTCATATATTTCAATGCACCTTTTAACAAAGCTATACTGAATTTCAGTTTTGCACACAAAATCAAATCTTCTATCAAGTTGTTTGGCTTTTGCTTGTGGTAACTAGTCTCAGCAGTGAATAAGTCTGTAAAGCAGTTGTGGGGTTTTTTTTTTCTTCCTTCAGCAATCCACAGTTTTCCATTTGATTAATCATATGCAGTTGCACATTGATTTTGGATTTTCTTAACATGTAACTGTATCTTTTTGTAATTTAAAGTAAAGCATCTAATTAGATAAAAGCATCCACATAGCTAAATGGTTCTTGTAAGACGAATTTCCAGATGATTTTCACAGTGCAAAACCCTTCCCTTTAACACAAAACTAAACTTTTGCTGTTGAGTGGGTAGAAATATCTAGAAAAAAACTACATCTCACAAGTTTGTATGTAGCTCTATTCATAGTGATATTTCTCAGAAAGCCTATGGGCAGATGTCATTTCACATGCAAGTAAAGTGAAGCAAGGGCTGGAGGATTGTGTTCTACCTGCCGTTGTTAGAATAATTGCCTTCAGTAAATCAGATAACTTGCTCTCTTCACAAAGGAATACCTATTATCCAAATGCTTCTAACTGATGGCAAGATTTGTCACTGCTAAAAATAAGGTCCAGGGAAAAAAAAAAATAAAAAGGAAAAATCACTCAAGTAACCAACACACTGAGAATAA
>BOSO01020152.1:1201-28507 GCA_018403395.1 Gorsachius goisagi
CTCCACGCACCAGTACCTAAGGGGTAGCCTCAAGGAAGATTGAGACTCCCTTTTTACAAGGAGTCACATGGAGAGGACAAGGGGGAATGGACACAAGTTGTTCTTGGAGATTCTGATTGGACATGAGGGAAATTTTTCACAATGACAACAGACAACCATTGGAATAATCTCCCTGGGGAGCAGTTGATTGCCACATTGGACACTTTTAAGACTCAGCTGGACAGGGTGCTGGGCCATCTTGTCTAGACTGTGCTCTTGCCTAGAAAGGTTCACCAAATGATCCTTGAGGTCCCTTCCAACCTGGTATTCTATGATTCTATGATCTTTATCCTGACAGTGAGCAACAGTTACCAGGTTTCCAGCCACCTTTATACACACACCTTACAGTTATTTGCCAGCTTGCTTAAAGAAAAGTGTGTGAGTTTCTAAAGCTCACCAGCTTTTCCAAATGCCATTAAATACTATTTCATCACCACAGGGGAAGGTGAGGCTTGAAGTACCTGGCTTTTTGTTGTAACTGACAGAAGCAATTCTGGGATAAACATGAAGCACAACACCCACCAATTTGACAGTTGAACAGACTTGGTGACCAGAGTCTGGCTAATTTAAAGGAGGACAAAAGAATGTAACTGAAGTCGGAAGCCACAATTCTACCTGCAGAAGACAGGTGAGAGTCAAGGCAACATGGTAAGCAGAGCTAACAAGCACAGCCAAAAAAAAACCCCTCTAGTCAGAAGGTTTTCTGTCTTGGTTTGAGTTATATCACTAGTCTGAAGGAAAGTACACCACTGCAGCTGCTTGAGGCTGAACTTCATGCAAGGCACTTGTTCGTGGATCTAAAGAGAACCAAGAAGAGAGGCTAAGGCATTTTTGCTATAGTCAGCTACTACAAGGGTATTTTGTATCCCTCATTCTAGCACCAATTGTGATTGTATACCCAGGCCCAATCTGAAAACTGAATAACCATATACGTAAATCAGGAACAGCATCTAAAGTTGCTGGAAGGTTATATAGCTTATATTGTAAGGAAAACATAAGATCATAATCATATACACTGATAGCAGAACTTCTTACTCGATATTAAACTGATAATTTGTTAAGAAAGCCACAACAGACCTCAGAAAACAAGAAACAAGTTGCATTTGGCAGTGGTTAACCAAATAGTAGTTTTGGAGAGGACAAAGCTGCCTCCTTATTGCTTCCTGGAGTGGCTGCTGCAAGGGGGGCAAAAAAAGATTAAGGCATTTGGAACCATTCTGATAAAGTTATATTTGAAAAGCCAAAGGAAAATCAAGACAGTGTTGGCTTGATCCCATAGTTCAGAAAGGATTATGTAGCATCAGTTCAGCTCAGCACCATAAAGACGCATTGATCAAAAATTGAGATGGAAAGTGTACAACCAATGAATGGAATTTCTCGTTATCAGTCTGCAATTCTACTGGCTTAAGAGCAGTAATGACTAGGTTTTGATAAGCTTACTTCATATATTATGACATTAGGTGAATCGAGCTCAATGAAGAAAAATAAGATCTCCAATAAAAGGGGCAGGGCACTCATCCTTACTGCCAGTAAACTCAAAAAGCACCAAACTGAGCATATTTTCATCTAAAAAGAAAACAGTTGTTTGTTCACTAGAATAGCCAAGAACTTAATTCTTCCTTATCTCTTCACACAAACAAATCCTGAATCATGTAAATACAGTAACCTTTGATGTTATAACAGCCCAGTATTCCTACAAATATTCTGTTGAGTATCCCCTACCTAAACACTTAGGATGTTTGAGCAGCAGTAGGCTTATTTACCTCTTCAATGCATCAAGACAAAAGACATTTGGAACTCAGGAGTTATGAAGTGGTGCTTGCTTCTTTATAATAGAACATAACACTCAGGACATTTTGGGGGGGTTAACTGTCTTAAGGTACATCCACCTTTATGATGCTTTGGTTCATGTCATGGAGTGGAATTGGGGCATACAAAGTAGTTTTCATTCAGACAAAAACAAGTCAGATGAAACACTCAAGGAGCACACAGTCAACTCCAGTCATTTGGGGACCTAGTTTCATGGATCTAGACTAGAGTTAGCACAAACTAAAATCCCAAAAATGCATACAGTAGTATTGTCAGGCCAACAGCACCAGCTCCTTCACCCTAGAGTACAGCTGGCAGTTCTGCTTCTAACAGGCTGCAGGGGCCATACAACAGGCATCCCCAACTGGTCCTGAACACAGCTACACTGACTCAAACATTGATGTGCTGCTGTCACTCAGATACACAAATTAGTGAAGCTTCCTTAGATAGGTCCCCCACATTTCCAAGATCTGACACTAATCAATGGGTAAAATTTTCAGCAGTAAGAATAAACAGAAATCAATGCACCTTGAGGATGCTTTGCTTTCTATATTCAGTCATTTCATAACAAATAAAAATAGAAGAACATTCACTGAAGAGCTAATACAGTTAGCAACTTCACACACAATAACACCACCTCAAGTGCCTCAACTTAAGACAGTTTGGACTGTTCCAAGCAGTTTAATATTGCAAAACAATTGAGGTTGGCCCTTACATGAGAAGCAAATAAAAGAACCTTCTGTAAAAAGACATTGGAAACCACGCAACATCAGTGTTTATACATATCCCAAGCCTGGAGTACAAATTCATACTGGAAGTCATATCCTATTTTATACATCCATACATAACAAGTTGAAGAATACACCAGAAGACAAGTATAACCTATGTATCACTAGTTTTGTGAGAAAAAAGTTACAAGATAAAATTGTATTGATTCTCAGCACTGAACCAGGATTATAGGTGGGAGCTACAACTTCAAATTTATTCTTAGTGAAACAGAACCCTATGCTGATGCTTCAGGTTTACTAAGAACACAAAAAGCCCCACCTTAAGCAAAGTTATTTTTCTATATTTTACAAATTTTTAGTTATCTAAACATAAATACTTTGCACATGGCCAGTTAAGCAAGAGTAACTTGCTTCTCTACTATAGGTCATATCATGAGGTGAGAGTATATGTGGATAGTTACACATTCACCCAATAACTGCCTATATCTGATCGCAAAGTATTTGTAAACATCACTTCTTTCACAATATCATACAGTAAGTTAGTTTTGGAGAAAGTTTCTCAAGGCTATCAGAATTCTTCAGAAAAAAATTAAAATACTAACAGGGATGAGGAACTTTTTGATTTCTTCCAGTGCATGTCCCATCCTGGCATATGCTTCTGCTGGTGGAGCAAATACTTCAATTAAAACATGCAGGTCATCATTTAGGTGGAAATACTTTGCCTCTCCACTTTTTCTCAACTCTTCCTCCTAGAAGATAAGAAAGAAGTTGGGGGTTTTCCACCTTTTTTTCAACATATTACAATGCAAGTGTTCAGGTTGCTTCAGAGGCATTGCAGATAATGCTTACTTGAGTTCAGATGTCAACAACTAAAAAAGTATGACTACATTTTTTATACACTTCAAACAAATCATGTTGCTATAAATATCAGAATATTATCAGTTTGCTTATCAACACAGTGACTAGGAACACACCGAATAGGACCCATCAGCTTCTGTTCACATACAGAAACTGTAGCACAAGGGAGAATGTTCCCAGGAGTTTTGCCAAGTGCACCAGTTCCACATAGAAGATGCTGAGAAATGTAAGTGAACTTGAAGCCTCTTTTCTCAAAAGTAAAGTCTTTAGGAACAGGTTTCATTAATATTCCACAAGAACAAGATTCTTTTACCGATATTGTTACAATCTCTTCTTCATATTATTGCACAGCTCAGACTTATTTACTGTTCTCACTAAGATTTCTACAACATGAGTACATCCTTCACAGAACTGTGCTACTTGGACATGAAACTAACAGTTCAGCATATGAGACAAGGGAGGAGGACATTAGAGGAAAAAAGTTCACTAGCTATTTCAGAACAGAGTTTATTTATATTATTCTGCTTCACCCAACCCACTTCAATATGACTGAAAAACTAAGGTTCCAATGTAGTGGAAGAGAGCTAGGATTTCTCAAATACTTGCAATCACATGCAAAATGGTCACAGACCTAAAGGACATTTGTTAACCTCAGATAGGCTTCCCATCTCCCCATGTGTGTTTGACTGGTGCATTCCAAGAGACTAAGCCACCATTAAAAATAATTTCATTGTATTACCAGGTAGAACTGCTAAGAACTTTATATAATGTTATCTGAAACTCAAAGTCCTAAGAATTCTCCCCTACTGCTTATTGTATACAGCAAGCACCAGGTAAGTACTTCATCCTTTAGATTACTAAAATTACATAGTTTCAATGACAGTTGAAATCTCCCCCCAGGCACACCCCTTAATTATGGGTTGAGGCTTATAAGTAACAATCCTTTTCTGCTTCTCATAAATAACATTGTCAGACTTCGTGTCTGACTATGGGGATGCTAAACATCCACAGAATCTAGTTAACTGTTAGAGCATCCACAGCAAGAATATAAGAGGCCAGAGCAGGATTAGACTTTGTCAGCAAGAGCATTATCTTGTCAATACAAATTACAGATCTTGGACATAGAAAGTAAACTAATAAACATTACAGTTCAAACATTTAGTTTTAATACAAACTGTTTCTCACTTATACTTAAGCACAGTTATTCAAGACATATGAATCCTCATCTAGCACTGGAAGCTAGATGTTTTCATCAGTGGAGTTCCCCATATACTCTTTTTTAGTATACACATGCTATCAAGCACCCCATCCCTTTTTTTAAAGGGAAAAAAACCTATCACTGTTAGTTGTGCAGAGAATTAAGAAAATTAATTTCTGTGGTTATCAATCAGCTTGCCTGATAATAGCAACAAGCAATAGAAATGTCACAATTTCATGTGCAGTGCCTAGTAAAAAAGGATTCATATCAGCAATTTTAACAACATACACAAGATATTTCAGTGCAGGTTGTTCTGAAGTCATTCCCATACGCAAGCTTTTACTTTATCCTTTCTTGTTTCAATAGCAAAATTCAGTTTGACTTTTTTTCCAATTCTGTAATACAACTTGGCAACACACTCTTCTCCACAGCTCTTAACAGAACACGAATGAGAAAGAGCTCATCCACTGTGGCTCACATCTCCCAACACTGGGCACACATTAAGCGTTTCAGGCTTTATTCCCCATGATGACCAACACAAAAGCCATAGCTTGCTCCCATTCCAGTATTCTTCAGAGTATTTTCAGCTCCCACAAAACCCTCTGCCTTCCATTACTTAACAGGTCTAGGCTTGCCTGGTCCATATGAGTCCTGTGTGCCTGGCCAAAACAGAGGACTTTTCTCCTTGACTGCAATAGATATTTTTGAGAGCTGCTGAAAGGATGGAAGTAAAACAGATACAGAATAAGGGAGATAAAAAGATAGCAAGATGAGCATTTCCTTTAGATTTTGGGGGGGGTTTACATCTGATGTTTAAATCTCCATCTTCACACAAAATCTGTTCACCAAATGGTTCGTGGTTTGGACAAACTGATCTTATATTTTCAGTACAGACACATCCCTGCAGTCCTGCACTCTGGTGGTCTTAGGAGAAAGCTCACAATTTGCCTGTGCTCTTGTATTTCATCCCTTCATGGTCCAGATCAAAGCAGAGTTCCAGCACAGCTTATGGTGCATAGCACCACAAGGCATCTGGCAATACACCTCCTAGAGACAGTTAATATATTTTGCCCTGTATTCTGTTGCACCTATAGATCCTATTCTTTCCATACTATTTGTTACGCTATCAAGAACCAAATACCAGCCCTAGAACTCTATTGCTTTAAATCAGTATTTGAGTAGCAGTATTTATCAAAATAGATGCTCACAGTACTGTCCATTTTAATCTTGACTAGATCACCTTTGATTTAGGTTGTAAGGGTTTTTTAGGTACTACCAATACTTCTTTAATGTTACCTTAAATGAAATTTGGCTTCTGTCAGATTTTAAATACCATTCAGAATACTCAAGTTGAAAGATCTGTACCAGTCTATTGATAATAGAGGAATACCTGATTGGGGTGGAAGGCTTTCTTTAACTATTATTTCTTCAGATATGCAATATAAAAGCAATCTTGTCATGCAATAAAGAAATTCTGAAAGGGGTCCTTTTATTTCTTCACTCTCCCATAGACACATGAAAGCCTGTATAGTCTAGCAGAAGGTATCTCTGCACTGAACAATGACTCATGAAGAGCCAGGGATGAAGTGACAGCACAGCTTGAAAAAACATGTAAATGGAAGAGGAGAATTACTGAATTTAGATACAGCATATCACAAGTAGATGCATGAAATGGTTCTCCAGATGTTGACAAAGAGAAATGGAAGTAGAAACCCTAGACTGATTCTAGAATTCAAGTTGTCAGTGAATAGAGAACAATGATACAGGGAAACACTTTCCTGAATATGCTCTTTAAACCTACATATCTTATTATTTAAGTGAATTTAAAGTGAGACAGAATCCTGTGTTTCCTGGTTTATATCTTCCCCTAGAAAACTTGCAGAAGGTAATTGTGCTTTTCACTATATTTTGTCAACCTTCCATATCAGTTGGCTTTCTTCCACAAGTCTTTGAAGTTCTTAAAGCTAAAAAAGTATACAGAAACTTGGCTTAGCCAGGGAAGTCTACAGAGCTTACTGCCTCTTTTCTTCAGGAAAGAGGTAATAATTACGCATTTAAAACTGGTAATGTAGCAGATGTATTAACACATAAATGCCAATTACATCATTACCAAAGGAAACAAGAGAAGTTCAAGTTATTAAAATGTAAATCTTTAAGACTCTTCCCCAGGATTCTGAGATTCAAGTTAGAAATTGAACTTTTCAGCTTGAGCTTCTCCTTTTAACAAACTAAACTTTTTTATACTGCAGAGCCATTAGAAAAAAGTCAGGGGCCTTCCTACTCCATGATGCATCATATTTTGTTATAGAACCATGTAATCCAACAACAGAACAGTCAGTTTGATATGTTCTACAAGAACTGACAAAGTTCACCAAGTGTCATTTAAAACAGTATTTGGAGCCTTACTTTGTCATCCTGGCTTAGTAGTTTATATTCCTGGTGGGTTTTTATTTTATAGTTGAACTGTCATATTTCAGGTTTGCAGTTTTTCGTAACTAATTTGTAGTACTCAAATGTTAAAGTTGCATTATCTGTTTTATGTAACAGCTCTCATTAAAAAAATCCATTTAATATCTTCAAGCCTTTATTTTTATTTTTATAAGCATAAGATGTGTTCATGTAAGTTATATTTAATAAATATTTAAGAAGGAAAAGCATTAGCTTTTGAGCTGTACAAAAAAAATAAGTAATTTATGGGTTCTGATCAAGTTCTTGATAAATAATAAGTTTTGCTGATGGAGAAGTGTGCTGAAAAGTATACAGTTTAGGAAATTCAGTAGCCAGCCCTCTAAGCCACTCTTCCATATGTATGCCATTATCAGTCTTTATAGCACACAGTATTTTTAAGTTTCAGATTACATAATCACAGAAAGATTTCACTGGAGGCCTATAAAATGTGGTATGCCACAGGCAAGAAATGTTACGTTTTAATTTATATCATTAGGAACACTCCAATTAAAAAATGCAGCTTACCAGACAGGTGACATCTCCTCACTGATGTACACTTATCTGCTACAAATTCAGCCAGAGATTTATTTCAGTAAGGAGTGAAACTGATTAGTACAAACAACTATCAAGCTAAAGGTTTCTCTTCTGCTTTCTACTTTGGCTCCTGTAATGGATACATCCACTATAACCAAATACTTCCCATAGAAACAACTGCTATTTGTCAATTGGTTAAGCTGCATAAGTCCTCCTCAGAGATATGACATTTTTTGCAACTGTGTTTTATCTCCTTTCAGCTATTTTTCTCTTTGTCTAGAAGTGTTAAGTGACATTAAATAACATAAATTTAATTGTTAAGCGTTAATTTATGTGGAAATGTTTGTATCTATCTAGAAGTCAGGTTCCTTCAAAAGTGAGAACACTGTCATGTTCACTTGGGCATTACTTATTACAAGCTGCACATGATCAATCCACCAGTAATGCCCCACTGACATCCACAAGGACCGTAGTTTCAGGGGAGCTTAAGTACAACTCATGGTAGCCTCAAAATACTCATAGTGAGAACAGACTCCTTAGAGGAAAGAATCCATCTGAATCTAACCAATACAAGGATGTCCTGTGCTTTTTATTTGCTCCTTAATTTTTGTCACAGGGTTTGTTCACATCCCCAAAGATTTTTAGGAAAAAGTTATTAAATCCAAGTATCAAATACTCCACCAACATACTCAGGTCTTACCTTTGTCTTGTCCCTCATAGAACCTTTTCCCAAGATAGACATTTTTGTTAGTGTTTCTTCCTGTAAGCGCTTTAGAGAATTGCCACGTGGACCCAAAAGTTTTCCCACAAAGTTGAACTGCAAGAAAACAAAAATTAAGTTCATTGGATTTACAAGCATAAATGAACAAGCAAAATAAAATATTTGGCTGAAACCACTTTTTGTTCAAGGTGCAAACAAGTACTAGATCATAAACTACACGCTCATTAAGTCATTAGGACAGTTAACAGCATGACAGTGGCTCCACCAGGTACCAATAGAAACACAGAAGTACCCGAACTCAAACATTATAAAGAGAAATTTGTGTTTATCACTTTCAGATGTGCTCAAACTACAATTCAATTTTCAACAATTGTTACCAGGTACATAAAACCATAAAAACAAAACTGGCAGCAATCTCAGAATCAATACTAACCAGCCAAAATTCTGAAGAAAAAAATTTTAATTGCCTTATCCTCCTTTGAAGATTTATGAAGTAATACAGAAACCCATACAATATGCCCTACACTGAAATACAGAAACAAACAGGGAATTAAAACCAGAGAACTTAAGCATGTAAATCCAGTCCCAAACCAGAATCACTCAAGGTACCACTTGAAGTCAAGTGATAAGAATTACTCAACTACCACTCAACCAAAGTTTACCAAAACTAGTTGAGGTTCATAACCATGGCATTACACCATTAAGATAACTAAGTAGAAGAAAGTGGTGAGCCACAAAAATAAAGGAAGACAAGGAAAACCCAACCATTTCTATTCATAGAAAACACCAACTCATACACAGCTGGTGCTCTTTCAGCCCAGAAAGTACTTCAGAGGAAGAGTAGGCTGAAGAAAACAGATATCAAAAATCCATTCATAACAAAGGAAAACAAAAAGGGAGAACCTGCACAAACTTGTCACTTCAAGAGCACAAAAGAGGATTTAGTAGAGCTAGGAGGTATGAAAATTCTCAGGAGCACTGCTCTATAGGGCACATATTCCCAGTCACATGTACCAGGAGAAAGCTGTGTACATTCAGCAGTCCACTTCTGTGCATCACTGCAGTGGGTTTGGAAGTTATATAAAATATGAAGGATCATTACAGAGAAGACTTGAGGATTCATTTAAAGTATGCAGACAACTATTTTAGTTAGGGGAAAAAAGTCACAAAAAAGCAGATAAACATACGCTACACTTGGAAGTTGGTACAGAATGCTGTAAACACCTCCTGAAAGTAAAAATCTATTCCTATATTGGATTTACATGGCACGACTTTGGTAGCAGGAGGCTGCAGATGTGACTTCTGTGAGAAGATTCCAGAAGCTGCCCCCGTGTTGAATAGAGCCAGCTCCAAGACAGACCCACCACTGTCCAAAGCTTAGCCCATCAGCAACACAGCACCTATGTGATAACATATTTAAGTACTGGCAAAACCATTCTGAAGTTCAAATGCGAGAAAGTGTAAGAGAAACAGCCCTGCAGACATGAAGGCCAAGTTTGTTTAAGTTTGTTTTATTACGCATATTCAATTTGTTTTCTTATAGTTCCTAAGATACAGTCAAGGAAAATATTCATCAGAAATAGGTTGCCCAGAAAAACAGTAGAAATCTCCCTGGCTGAGAATATTTAGGACTCAGGGCCACTGATGGGGCCCTATGTAATCTAATTTACAGTTATGAATTCAACAGAAGGTTGGACCAGATGTTCTCTATACATCTCTTCCAGCTTGGACTTCTGTTTTTATTATTTCTGGAAGTATAACTGCAAGGAAAGCAGACAAATTGAAACAATTCATAGCAAGTCTGAACTTCCAGAAGTCAGTAACTCCTCGACAACAGTTTCCTTAAATTAAGGATCATTACTTATGAACAGGGAGTTCATAGCTAAGCTCAAATGAAAGCTTTCATATAATGGAATACATCAGTTTTTCAAGCATTACTTAAGATTACTTATGTTTTCTTTTAAATAGCCTTGTAAGTCATTAGGAACAAAAATAAACACTGCATACATTTAAAATGAGAGATTTTCCATTTACAGTAAAGTATGCTGAAATTACTTCAGAATGTTGAGTACCTACAGCCTGATACAGTCTAAATTTCTAGTAGTAATCTTCGTTAAAATATTCAGATGAAGTTTTACTCAATTTTTGACTGCAATTTAGGAGTAGGCAAGCACATATTTAACTATGCAGTGCATAGCTCTGAATATCATTTTCTAACTGGAACAAACAACAACTTGACAATTAAAAAATACTAACTACAAATCATAACAAATGGAAGCACATACCTACAACAAAAGTAAAATCCACTTTGTTTGTCAAACCAAAAGGCTTCAGTGCTCAGAGATGACTTGGGTGTCCCAAAGCACATTAGTTTACTCCAGCTGTATTGTTTATTTTAAAACCAAATAGTTTAATATGTTGCAAATTTCTAAAGCTTTACCTAAAAAAATTTTAATACACCAGAAGTTGTCATCTTCTCAAAACCCAAAAAATCTCTAGTGTTGAAGCTAGACATTATGGTATCTGTACAAGTAGCTGCACAGAACACATTTTCTAGACAACACATTTAATGAACATGAAAATATTAGCAGTACCCTGAGATCCATTGAACTATTCTTTCCTGTGCACCAAGGCTCCAAATATTAGATTTGACAAGTCTGAAGCATGAGAAACCTGTGCTGCAAGTCTGAAATTCTGCTGATTTGAAAACACAGTACCTCTAGATGTAGCTTAAAAACGTGAACATTGAAGGTTACTAAAAAAATGGTTTCCAACTCAAAGACTTTTTGCTCCCACATAAAAGCTAAAGAGCTTTGGAACACTTCAGTTGATTATTCCATAAATAAAACCCATTTATGATACTGAATGAATCCTTTCAGTAGAAAACAGTATTTACTTTGGACAGGTATTGGATTTCATTCAAACTATTGGTTTATCTCCCTCTTGCATCAAATTGGAAAGATCCGATCAAAGGTTTATTTTGAAGTATTTCATAGATATAGAAACACTCAAACAGATATCAGCCACTAAAAGTTACTACCATTTAATTTATACACTTTACCCCAGCAATCAAGGATTAGGACTCAAATCTGAGGTACAAAACCACCACACAGTAGAGAAGTTTTCATTACAAAATTAACACATCTGGCCTATCTGCTGGTGAAACAGAAGCAAGTGAGCCTGGCAGATCCAAGTTAGCTCTTGATAGCTCATGTACAAGTTTCATGGGCACTTCCCATGTCTCACATTCATACATTTTCTTTGCCCAAGACCATAACAAAAAGAAATTCAGGTCTAGTATTAAACTCAAAGCTTATAAACTATCTCTGAATTAGAGGCACTGGGTAGTAAAAAGAGACATTGAGCAGCTCTGTGCAAGTCAGATCACATCCATTATCTCTGGCTCAGACATGCCAGATTCCCCTCTTCACTCACCCTTCTCCCTAGGACAGCATGATCATATCCAAACTGCTGTAAATACCCAAAACTGCTGTAAATACCCCAAATTGTCCTCAAGTTCACTAGCTTCAGCCTAACATTGTATTAAAGTAGTCGCACTGCTTTCCAATGCAAGCTGGTCAGGAAGCTATTGCCATATTCACAGTTCTACAGGACAGCTGAACTCTGAAAAGCCAGCCATGAATGTTATTCTACACTGGGTGAATTGTCTATGTTAAATCAAGGATTTAACATTAAGACAGCTTCTGATGTCTTAGGTAAGAATCGGGATCTTACAGACGATGGTATACAAACCAGAAGATAAAGTCCCCAACTCAGAGGTGCTTCTAGACCAGCTCTGAAGGATATGCCAAATACGGTACCTCAAACAAACTTACAGCAAAATATTTAAGGCGTCTTTGCAAAACCAGTATCAAGATTCAGATTAACAGACCTGGGAACAAACAATTGGAGAAGATGGGAAGAACTGTTACCCCAGCTATAGTTCAAGCCAAACACTCCTGTTCTGATAAATGGTGCTCTCCAGTGTCTTATATCATTACTAAGTATCACCAGAAATACATTAGTTGGAGCAAAAGGATGCGAGATTTACAGGGTGTTCTTATTTCCCAAAGCCTCTGATCACTGAAAGCACATCCCCCTACAACCACAAAGTAAACTAGAGGTGTAGATAAAGACACAGTGAGGTGCAACAGTCCCTTCTCCAGTTCCTCAGATACGTGATTCTACCCATTGGCCGTGGTATCTACTAGCCCACAAACATAACTTAACTATACTGAAAGTATGCATTGGTTTCCCTCTCGCAATTATCTTAAACTGCCATGTAACTAGCAAATCTCCAATTTAGAACACATTTTTAACAGAAAAAAAACTATAGAAATAGAAAAATATGAATCAATAATCAGTTTTTTGCTTGAAAATTGTTTCTTCTCCATATATTTATCAGTTCTCATTTTAAAGAAGCATTTTGCAGATGTAGTACAATGGAGATTATGGACATCACTACGTAACACCCATTTCTTCAGAATCCCCAAATCAAAATATGACTTTAACCGTTAGCTAGAGATTTCCTTACCAGATCACTGCTTGAAACTATTCCCTGAGAACAGTTCTGGAGAAAACACAGCTACAAAGAGTATACAAGTGAGACTTTCTCTTCACAAGCATTTGATCTACTATATGAATTTCAGCAAAAAAGGAATTAATGCCAATACTACAGCATTTTAAAATTTATATATTACAGTAAGGGTGATATAATAGAAAAAGTAATCTTTGTTTATCCCCACAAAGACAAGTCTGCTGAGAATGGTTCATCCAGCTTAAAATACTTAGTGAAAATATAAATGCTTGACCAAATGCTTTCCTCTAAAGCTCTAAGCAAGCCATAGAAAGCTTTCTCCACATTAGTTTTTCTGCAATGGTTCTTCTGTGATAGGGTCACTAGAAAAAAAACCAGTTAAATTAAGATTCAGAGAACTTTCCCTTACAATGACCTGAATCTAGGAAGTCTTCTAGATTTTTCTTACTCATTTCAAGAAAATAATGTTTCTTGAAAAAGGTAAATCCTTCAAGCATCTACACTGTACAAACTACTCCCTCCTTCACACACAGTAATAGGTCTTTAAAGATTTATTCACAACAGAAAGCTTGGTCAACTGCTATAAAGTTGCTCAAAAGTTATCCCTGGTATTACATTTGATGCTTGTTCCCTCCATGTCACTTAATTATACAACCCCATTTTCTCATTCCTACTCTGAGAAATCCTTAGAACAAAGGTATTATGAAAAACTGCTTTCTAACTAGTCATGTGATTAAAATATTACTCTCCCAATTACTTTATGTAACAGCTGCATATCTGTTATGTATGACAATGACATTTTAAAATAGATATTTTCACTTCAAATGTTGGCTTTAAGGCTTAAATGGGTAACAGTTCTGTAAGTCAGTAACTTTTGAGAATATTTGAAGTATCACTTCAGGGAACACAACACAGACAATTTCTTACTGAGTTCTGAGATTTACCCAGTATTTAAGTGTAGATCTATGAACAATTTTTAAAATGATAGCCTGTCACAAAACGGAAATAATTGTTCCCATAGTTTTGATCCATCTCATGGAAAGCCATCATCATTCTGTTTATCATCCATGGAAGCTATTTTTCCTCCAAATTCAGAACACTTGAGTTCACTAAACTGTCAAAGCAAAATCAGATTTCTGAGACTAAACTACTTCATGATGTATATTCATTGAATGTGTGGGAGGAGAACTCCCTCCTGCCTCATTTTTACATATCTAAGCTATGAAACACCTTTCACACCTGCTGGCATTTCATAGCAGCATTAGGATAGATCCAGAGAGTCCCCCCACCAAGGTAACTGCATCATGACCTTCTATGGACAGTTCACTTTTTCCATCTTGTACAAGTCTGTACAAGTTTGAAGATTATTTTCAAGCATGGAATGCAACAGAAGTACAGGTTTAAGAGTCACATTTTCACACTTGACCTGCAGTCAGCTGAGGTATTCAGCTTATCAAACAGCAAGGTGTATTAAAACACCCTGAACTCCATTGCCTAAGCTGACAAGATCTCATTCCACTAACTGCAATTTAGACATCCAGCATCCACACAGGCTCCTACATATGAGTAACTGAATCCTGCCTCAAAAAGTTGCCCCTTTTCCTATAAGGTTGCATTAAAGCCCTAACCTCTCTAATCCTTGCCTGTAGCACATCCCAGTTTCAACAGGATTGTAGGCAGCATTACCAAAGCATACTCAAGCATCACCTAAATACCTCCATATTACAGCAATTCAGACTTCTCAGAGGAATCTGTAGAAGGGAACCAGCCTGAAAAATTCATAACAAGATTGTATACAGATTTTCATAAGATTGGACCTGCAATCTATAGAACAATTTCCACATAGTCTTACTTGTTAAGACAAAACCATCTGTCACCATATCAAGACAGGTTGTTTTTTAGTGTGTACAGGAATCTGAAAAGAAGAAAATGAAGAAAATAATTCAAGCACACAACCAGCTGTCCTGGTTTTGTCTGGGATAGAGTTAATTTTCTTCCTAGTAGCTGGTATAGTGCTGTGGTTTGGATTTAGTACTGGAAGAATGTTGATAACTCACTGATGTATTAGTTGTGGCTAAGCAGTGTTTATACTAAGTCAAGGACTTTTCAGCTTCCCATACTCTGCCATTGAGGAGGTGCACAGGAAACTGGGAGGGAGCATAGACAGGACAGCTGACCTAAACTGGCCAGAAGTATATTCCATACCCTATAACAACATGCTCAGTATATAAGCTGGGGGGAGTTGGCTGGGGGACAGCAATCACTGCTGGCACAGTGGCAGGTGGTGAACAGTTGCATGACTTGTTTTTCTTAGGTTTTGTTCCTCTTGTTTTCATTACAATTTATTGTTATTATTTTATTTCAGATAAACTGTTCTCTTAACCCACAGGTTTTTACTTTTGCTTGTCAGATTCTCTCCCCCATCCCACCAGGGGGCAGAGAAGGCAAGTGAGCAGCTGCATGGTGCTTGGCTGCCAACTGGAACTAAACCACATCACCAGCCTCAAGCAGGAACTGAACATAACTCCTGAGACTATCTTGACAAATTATTTCATAAAGCAGAATAACAGTCAGCATAAATTTTGTCTATCACCTTCCATCAAGGTCCAAGCATAAAAAATATTTAGGCCAACTAGCTCTAGTATGAGATTAGGCCTGTTAACATTGCCAAGATTTGAGCAAGGAAAGTCTCAGATAAAGCATATAAATACACAGCACCACAGAAGCAACCAAGAGCTGTTGGGTAGGAGGCAAGTTAAGCACAGACACTCAACTGTTTCACACTATGCAGAAGACCAGAAACACGTAAGGTTCCCTCCCCCCCGCCCCGAGTGAGCAAAAATGCCCAGAGAAGTTAAATACCTACTTTTGAATCTGAGGTCTACCAGACTTTTCCAATAGAAACCCAGCTCCTCTGAACTTGAGTTGAATAGATTTCTGCCGCAGTTAACCTGTCACCTTCCAGGGCTGTCAGAGGTAATGAGGCTGAATTTACACAAGACCTAGCTATAAGCCCATGAAAATATATCTGACAGCACAGGTAATGTGAGCAGGCATTACAATGCCAGGCTGATCAGATCAGAGCTAGGACTGCCTGACCCATGTTGAGGCCGTTATGATTTATTCAAGGAGTCAGACTTCGAGAGAAGTTTTAAAGAGCACTGAAATACTTAAAGGAAACTTAAGTTAACCCTGTGTCAGGTCTAGTAAGCTATCTGAACAGGGGTAGTACACTGGTAGGCTGTTTTGGTCCAGAGACCTCATTTATCACAGAAGTTATGATTGATATTTCATTAATCCTATCAATATACCTAAGCAGAGGCATCTTGGCTTGCCAGTCTCATCACTGGCAAATATAAACAAAGGAATAGTTTCTGCTAGCAAAATCACTTGCATTTGTAGTTAGTTAACCCTGGTAATGATTTAATAACTTTAACTTGCTTTTTTGATCCTGTTTAAAAGGAGGGTTATTTGGGGAAGCACTATTCTATTCATGAAGTTGAAACAAACTTTTTCCTCACCACATTCTGGATATCCAAGTTTGCCAGATTCAACCCAAACTGGTAACCCAATGCTAGTTTGACAGATTTATCAATTATTGTAGCAACTTGGTCAGCTTCAAACAGCAGATTCTCAGTTCACTAACACCAGAAAGACTACACCTCCTGAAAGACTGGAGGTATCTTTTTCTTTAGGATCTTGCACAGTAGTTAACAGCATTAGTGTGGACCACAGGCATACAGAAACTGATGCCAGCTTGCTAGGAAAACTGCTCTAAATTCAATATCCACAAGCAGATGAGCTTTTTGCACAGATTTACTCCATATTTAAGTCTTAAATTTCATTCTCCTGAAGCATTTTCACCAATCCCGATCAGAAGGAAGAAGCTTGCTCATAAATCAGAACCAGATCTTTTAACCATTTTCCTGAGGAACTATCACTTAGCACATACAAATGACACGTTTGCACTAATACCAACACATCTCGTAGGCAAAATGGTCTAGAAAACTGCACACATGCACAAAAAAGAACATCACATAGGCATGAAGTATTTATGTGAAGCATCATTTCAGGTTTTAAGCACCATGTAATACTTTCTGCTTAAGTTCTGCAGAATCTGAATCTACAGTGCATGCACTCTAAATACAGCTCAGTGAAACCAAGGTGACTGAAATAATTTCATACCTTCCCCAAAAGACCTGATAAAGCATCCCTAATTTCTGAGCCCTCCTCTGTACACACTTAAGAGGATTAGTCCTTACAGCAAACATTAGGATGTTAAAAAGACTTTATTCCCCTGTGTACAGGCATTTCACTCACTGCAGACTAGAGTTTGCCAGCAAAAGGCATTCAGTTTGCCATGTTGCAGCTACATCATTTCATACAATGTATTTAGATTTATTAGACCTCAGAAATAAAACAAGCCTGGTCCTGTTAAACAAGTGATAATAAACTGCAGCGACTGCTTTTGATTTAGGGTGGGTGTTTCAGAAGTTCAGGAGTACCTGTCATAAGTCTGAATTCATACTCACTGTAGAGGAGTAGTCTGGGAGGTGAGAAATTTTAATTACTTTTCACTATATGGAATTTTAACAAGTAAGCTTTAAAACAGATGTCCATCTAGGTAATAAAATGGACATTTCTCAGAAAATTTGAGCCCCCCCTATATTGGGGTAAAATATTATTAGACAGAGAACACCTAGGATTTTATTCACTCTTGCAGATGGGAGATTTGTGTGAGTAAAGATACCAGTACTCTGCTTTCTGTGGAAAAAGTCCTAATGGAGACATAGGAAGTTAAATGGCATGTCTATTTTGCACAGCAGTTGTACTGTGCCCCCTGGATCCTGGTGGTCTAAACAGACACATACAGGATTACATCTAAGCTCTATCTAGATCTAAATGCAGGTTTCTTTCCATAGCATGTACCAGGCTTTAGCCCAGTTCAGACAAAGACTGTCTCCATGGACCAGAACTACTGAGCACACAGCAGAACTTACCTGCCCCTTCAAAATATGGCAAGGGCTTTCCTACTAACTATCCTAAATTAGAATTTCAGTGTTTAGTCCCTTGAAGAATGTTGGCACTACGTAAAGAAGCAGAAGACTCTTTCAAAAGGCACTGCTTCCCTTCTTAATATCCATTTTGCCTTTCTTCCCCTTCAGCTCAAGTACCTACATTCTCCACATCTATAGGAAAAAATCCTGATTACAAACACTGACCATGTAGGCTTCCCCTACCTTTTACCTTCCCATCTTTATGTTTCATCCCAGTCAAAGACAACTTAAGTCAGAGTTCCAAAGATGTGCCCACACAAGAGGTATGCAATCTTGAATTCACTGAAGCCACATGTCATGAAACTTTGAACAGCAGTAAAGCATTCCCTGCAAGTTACCCAGCATACTCTGAGGAAAAAAACTGGTAGTGTGGAAAAAAACTTAGACAAAGTCTTCCTAAAGTAGTGGAGGAAGGAATGAAGGAATTCTTTCCTCCAGAAACAGAAGCAGTCTTGAAATTTCTAGTAGGAAGAAAAAGCCATTTCAAAGAAGTAAAAAAATGCTAATCTGATTTTCATAATGTTAACCTTAAAATTTAAAAAAAGGACCAAAAGAATGAAGTTCCACAGCCTATTGAATGTTGAATAAATGCTTCCAGGTAGCAATATTTTACTGCAGGATAATACTCAGCAGCAAAGTGTTAAGAATTCATGGTGCTCAAAGATATTAACAAAACAGTCCCCACCCCTCCAGAATAGGCTGTATAATTTAGTAGTGCAAATTTAACTAATTCAAGAATAACAATGGCTCAAACTTAAAAGTATAAGAAAGTTTACAGTGAGTTCCTTTCATGGGGCATTTAAAGCTGCACTCCTACCTACAATAGGAAAGCTTCAAAACCTGGCATCAAAGTAATCTTAAATATATTTCATTCCTTTTGCTATTATGCAGACGGGGATCCTGCTATCCTGAAAATATGATTAATTTGTCATTTATTCTCAACATACTCCTTTTTTGTGATGGGCACTTTCCTGCACATTTATTCCAAAAGAACCATTCCTACCTTAGAAAAGACCGCAGAACAGCAATAATAGAGATTGTTAATACTGTTGTAAATGTAACAGTTAAACTAGCTAAGGTATTAGTAGAATATCTTTTATAAGCACTTAGATTTATCAAGTGTGAAAATTGGACTTACCTTTGGGAATTGTTTTACTGGAATCAAAACTTTCTGTCCCAACTTCATATTTTTATTGATGACTACATCAATATATTTTTCTTCTTCCTTTCCTTCCCCTTTTTGGAATTTTTCAATTTCTGTTAAAGGAAAAAAGTTAGTTATTTTCTCAGTTTAATACAACAAACTAAAAACTGAGAATCTTCAAAGGCAGTATAAGTTAAAAACTTTAAAACTGATACTGTATGGCATAATTCATATGGCATAATGAGTAATTAATACATATAATTAGTTGCATAGGTCAATGGAGTAAGCCATGCTTTGCTTTTTCAGGCTTTTTTAATACTCATGTTTGTATCAGCACCTTGAATTAGCATCGCAAGCATTTTAAATGCTATCTTTTAGCTTAATACTTAGGCTACAATTTTTACGGCTCAAGGAAGAAACTATTCTTAGATATAATTTATTCATTTTTAAATTCAAAAAACTTAGAGCATAGTTTAATTGATTATTTTATCCCTCTATACTATAAACAAAGTATAGAGGTTTGATGGTGGTTGTCTACCATGCACTTATGAGCAAATGTCAAGTAAGTCTTTCAAATTTTAGGAACATAGTTGAGGCACATAGATCACATCCAAAAGTCTGAGATCACCGTTATACCAATAACAGAACTGGGAATGAGATTCAGAAGTTCAAACCCAGGCTGCATAACTCTACTCATTCTAGAGCTACATACACTGATACTTGATTGTAATTCTCTCCAACTATTGACTCTCCAGTGTGCTAATGAAAAAATGAAGATTTCATTTCATTGGTGGGAAACATGAGCATAAAAGGAGACTAGAAATGAAGCACTGTCTGAAGTCTTTGATCTCACACTGTGAGTTGCAGTGTTAAACATGTTAGCACAGGACATAGCAAAATCCAACCCATTTCAGAAGTGCGACAAAAGTTCTTCTATGGACATCTAGCAGTCATCCTCCCAAATCTTCAATATCTTGGGTTTTTTGTTGGTTTTTTACACAACAAAACACACCCTTCTACTTTAATTAACAAGTGGAAATTAATGAAATTTATCAAACCCTTTAAGTTCCTTTAGTGGGAATGTGATCTTATGCCAACAGGAGACAGTAACAAAACTTTGAGCACAAAGAAACCAATCAAAAACATAGGAGAAAATATCCTTTAGGTACACTTTAAAAGACAATTTAGTTTGAAAGTTCTTCCAGTGAAAAACAGGAGTAGTAAACCAACACATTTCTTACTACTGAAAAAATGCATCATTAGCAGCTCTGTTTAATGCATACCAGTCCATTCCCATTTACTGCAATAGAAATAAAGATGCTAACATCATTCCCCAACAACTGATACTCCTGTCTTCCACACAAGTTTCCACTTCACTAGCACAGAGAAGGAAATAGATACATTGCTTTTATTCAAGTTAATGTTCAGTGACTGAAGAACTAAGACAGCCAAACTACCCTAAGACTACCTGAAGATTTTTTGAAAGCAAAGCCTTCCCCAGCTATACTTCTGAATCTTGGTAAGTCCATAGGATTCTAGTAATGTAAACATTCTGGAGGGCCCTATCAATGCAATCTTCCTGTCACAGTATGCTCAGAAAAACCTCCAAACCCCTCAGCCTACAGGCTGACAACTACTGAAAAAACGTATTTTAACAACTGAATCCAGGTTAAAATGATCCAGGTATCTCCTTCTCTGGAGATATTCAGAGCCCTCCTGGATGATGTCTAGGTGAACCTGCTTTAGCAGGAGGGTTGGACTAGATGATCTCCCAAGGTCCCTTCCAATCCTTGCCATTCTGTGATTCTATGAAATTCAGATGTTATTTCTAGATGTAGCTTTATGGACTAGAGAATTATGGGCAAATAGATGTAAAGTTACATTGAAATTCATTTCCAGATGAAATTAAGACTGACATTTTATCAGGCATGATGTTCCCACTCAAAGCAAGTAATGCATTTAAGAAGTCAAAAGTTTCTGAATATCACATTCAGACATAAGAGCCTAGAACTATCACAGCACTCAAATACAAATAAAATACTTTTAACACCCCTGTTTCGTGACATAACAAGGACAGTGATAAAGCTCTGATTTATCTTGGAAAACAAGACTAGATACTTAGAGGTTTATGAGTTTTACTTAGAGATTTGTAAGTTTTACAAGTGCAAAACAGAAACTTGGCATTGGTTTTTAATGCTGCAGTTGGTATACACTATGAACAGTATAAATACTCAAAGCTGATCAGAAGTATATTGTTCCTCAGCAGTATTTTATACCAAGAACTACCAAATATTGTGTTAAAAATACATCCACTTTCTTATAGCTGAAACAAATGAGGTTACAAAAAAGTTTAATATGACTTCACTTAGTATTGATTTTAAGTGTTAGGACTAGAATTTGTTCAGAAAAATAATCAGAAACGCAGTTCAACTCCATTCAAGATAAAAGTTACATTAATGCACTGTGCTGTAGTATTTTGGAACAGATCAGTGCACCAGAGGTAGTTAGTTTGATTCAAGTTCTTTTGAAGTTTTCAATAACTATAATTACTGTTACAGTGAAGGATTTTTTCCTGAGGTAAACTAAACTTAGAAGTACATGCTACATCAAATCCCACCACATTTTTATGAACTGGTAACACTAAAAATGTTTTCTCCTGTTGTACAAAACCGCATTACATAGTACAATCCCTCTACCCACTTGAAAATTACATTTCCTGAAAATTACATTTCCAGAAATAGCAAGGAATTTTAAATTAGAACCACAAGTTTATGAATGAACAGTGGTTTAAGGTCCTTCTCAAACTGCCAAGAATTATTACACTTAAAGGTAAGTTTTGTTTCAGGAACAAATGTTTCAGATGTCTCAAATGGACTTGTCAAGGTTAAAAAATATTTGAAGAATTAAGAGCAGAGTTCTAACAATATCTCAGTAACATTCCTCCAATGACTAAGCTGCATAAATTCCTTAAAAGATCAATATGGCTATTTGCATTTCTTAAGTATTTTAGCTTACATAAGTTAATTGAATTCATTATTTGAAGGACTTGACTGCAACAACTTGATTAATGCCAGATACACTTATAATTCTATAGTATTTAGATTTACTTAATAGAGAAGAATTTAAGAGGCCACAGAAAGAACATTCTTGCTCTAGTAATCACTCAACTTGAAGTGGCTGAAATAAATATTAAAAGAAATCCATTAATTACTCTGAAGATCAGTTTTCCTATCCCAAATATCTGCATACTTTTTATCAACCATTTTAACAACCACCATTTCTTTATTTATCATAATTTCCCCTGTTTAATCAACTTTCCATTTGCTAGAAGAAGCTACTGAAACCTATAAGGGGCTGCCAATAAACTCTCAGCAAAATAGATCACAATTTTCCTCATTTGTTTTAAAGTCAGATAACTGTTTTCTTCTAATAAACAGCCATAGTGCATTGCCATAGTGCTACAAAGATAAAAGATTTTTCCCCCTATTATGGTCCAAAGTTAATCAAACTGACTTAAGACTATGTGTATTCACTACTATCACAAGACTTCCATTTTGAATGAACAATAAATTACTGAAAATTTATCTTAGACTGAGACTGTATTTTATCTCAGATTTTTCTGGGTTTTGTCATTTCTTTGCACTCAATTCTAAAACAAATATGAAATAAAGTTAAGCATTAGAATTCTACCCATATCTGGACAGCTCATTTGGTATCCATCACATATATCAGACTTTAGATAATTAGGGAAAAATCACACCAGGTCACACAGGAAATCCAATCAAATTTTCAAGGTCAAATGGATAGGCAGATTTGCCTTTTCCTAATCCTTAGATTACATTCTGTACTGCTTAACTATATGAAGCTATGACATTTCCTAGTCACAAATAGTAAATAAACATGTGATTAAGCTTCCCATAATGCTAAAGATTTAAATCCCATGTTCTCAGACCAAGGATGAAGCTAATGCAATAGTCCAGGAATTTAACTGGATGAAGTTGTAACTACATGGATTTTTTTTCTTTACATTTAATCATAGCAGAGGTCTAAGCAATGATTACTCCTCAGTTAATTCACCAAATAATGTTGCTAGATACATCAGATAATGACAAACTAGAATTGTTCCACATTAATCTGTAGGTAGAATTAATCTTCCTGTAGCAGAACTACAAGCCAGGATTCCAGCTCCCCCTCCTAAGCCAATATAAATACTTGAGTTTAATGCAGAACAAAGTGATGCTCTGTATTTGTCCATAGTAAATCAATACAATCAATGTAAGATCAAATGTCAAAGTAAACAAATGTTTACCACCTTTGTCCTTAATGCAATGTTTCCAAAACACAAGATCAGGAGAAACGAGAACCAGGTAAATTTGTCTGCAAATCCTTAAGAAACATTCTACTCTTTTCTTACTCAGAAGCCTTATCATGCACCCCACTAAATCCAAAAAATTTCATATGATTTTCAAATTACTGTGGCTTCAGAAAACAGGGCGTTGACAGAACTGCACTGCAGTTTCACTAGAAACTTTCCACATTTGCTTTTTATGAAGATCTCCTTTGAGGAACACACCGAAGCTTTGAAAAGAGAATCATAGAATAGTTTAGGTTGGAAAAGACCTTTAAGATCATCAAGTCCAACTGTTAACCTAACCCTGACATTCCACCACTAAACCATGTCCCTAAGCACCTTGTCTACCCATCATTTAAATACCTCCAGGGATGGAGACTCCACCACTTCCATGGGCAGCCCATTCCAGTGCTTGACAACCTGTTCCATGAAGAAATTTTTCCTAATGTCTAACCTAAACCTCCCCTGGGGCAACTTCAGGCCATTTCCCTTCGTCCTGTTACCCTTTACCAGGGAGAAGAAACCAACACCCACCTCACTATACCCTCCTGTCAGGTAGTTGTAGAGGGCAATAAAGTCTGCCCTCAGCCTCCTCTTCTCCAGGCTAAACAACCCCAGTTCCCTCAGCCGCTCCTCAGACTTGTGCTCCAGACCCCGCACCAGAGGCAAGCTTCCAGAGAAAAAGGGGGACTCCAAGTGAGTTGTAGCAAAATTTCAGAACAAAACCAGTTTTTTCTTAAGGAACAAAAAAGTCATGGACAATATTGGTTCAGTTTGCTCCAAGTCTCTACAATCCTTCCAGCTCAGAGTATTGAGCAAGTACTTCTGAAACAGTCTTTGGGATTAAAATGCTACTTTTATGCCATGCGCAAAGTTCTCCAGCATTCTATACTGTTTCTTATTTGAAAATTTTCATTCTGACAAAATCCATGCTTGTATCTCAGAAGGTACATCTTAAGCACACCTATTCCAAAAATACTGGCAGTTAGAACTTTTGCAATGAAGCCAAGTGATAGAAATTCTGTTATGATGGACATTGATTTAATGCCCACAGTCCTACTATGACTTGTTCTGCTAAATCCAAAGTGCAGTAACATATTATGAGCCCAACAATAGTTCCAATTTTGATGACAGCTTCATCTCATTACTGTCATAATAAAATGGTCTCAACTGTGCTTCAGATTATACATTTTACACCAGACTCCTTTATTTCCTCCCCCACTAATGGGGCAATTAGGAGTTATCTGAAACAATACCTCTCCAACAAATACTTCTTTTCAGCTGAAAATAGCACTGTGCAATGAACTTGAACTACAGTCAACACACTAAGGTTTTAATACATTCCAAAAAGCTTTCCAAAATAAACCCCACAGATTTCCCCAAACCAGCCTTTAAAAGACCTACTCCTCGCTCTCCCTGTCCCCTTGATCAGTATGAAGCTGGATGATTCTCCCAGGTTTTGTACTAAACTTAGTAAATTTAGCCTCCTGCTTTTGGGTATCTTAAAACATGTCTAGCATAGACTAGTTAGCTTTAAAGCAGTGATGCAGAATTCCTCAGTTTGAATTGTATGTAGCATCCCAATCCCCCAGAAAAAAATCACAATTAAGACAGCAGCAACTAAACATTTTCTGATGTAAGTAAACGTCTGATGTAAGCAAATATCCCCTTTTTCCACCCACAAGATTTTTACAAAGCAAATAATGATTAGCATAACTTCATGAAAAAGGCAAATTAGAGAGCTAAAGTAATCAAGCAAATAAAACAAAAATAGCCTCAAAAAGTTTTAAATAAGGGCGCTAAATACATGTGGAATGACTGCATCTAGATCCATTCTGAGTAGGTCTAAAAGACTCAAAACAAAAATGCAATATAAAGTTTCCAATGTTTAATGCAGTACTCTATTACTACATCCACCCCCATTCCTCTATGAACTTCAGAAAACTCCACCTACCATCCTCAGCCATTATTTTGATACTTTTTAAATCACAAATTTAGCCTTCACAGGAGGTCCTAATCCTGAACAGGCATAAGTAGTAATACATTAAGAGCATGAACTGTGCATAAGAAACACAGGAATTTGTTTCAACAAATGCACATTATTACAGTAGTTGAATTCAGAATAACTGTCTTTTATATGCCACCTTAATTTTGTAGAAGCAACTGACAATGAATCTAATTTGGATTTACAATAAAATGAGTGGTTCATGCTAGAATGTCTAAAACATTCAGCATACTCAAATTAATAATAATATCCCTGTTGAAGGACTTAAACCAATCTTTATTTAAATTGCATTCACAGGCATTGTAAGTTCTATTTTATAGTGTAAGTAGTACTGTCTGCACTGATCTGAAAATACATTTCAGTCACCAATATTACAAATATTTTGAATAGGCAATTCAAAACTAATTGAACACCTATTACCTTCACATCAAAAATAACTGCACTAAAATCTGTTCAGACTGATTAATATTAGCAATGAAGTAGAAAATACCACAGTAAAAACTGTCAAAAGTAACATCTAAGATATTAACAGATGTTCAGTCAGTCTTGCTCAGGAAAAACCCAAGATGTAAACATAGGGTGGGTATATGGGACTGAAACCTACTCCACTGAAAATTACTATTTATCTCATTGTGAAGAGAGCTTCTGAACTTACACCAGAGTGCTAAAGCTTCCTATATGATTTACCCAACATTGACAATTGTCTTTAAACAAGAAAGTTTGTACATTAGCACAGTCAGGAATCTACTAACTGCAAAAGTGTCAACTCATTTGCTTCATAATTTAAAAATAAATTCCAAAAGCAGCTTTCATCTATATATGTGGAAAAACAGTACCAAATATCTTACAGTCAAGTATGTCAAACTCAGATGCTGCATCCTATCAGGTTGAAAACATTTCCCTGTTCCTCCCTGCTTCAGGAATGCCTAACCTTGCTGCCTAAATATTGGCAAAAGCATTGGCTTTTGTCCTGCTTTGAGGGGGAAACTGGACCTTCAGAAGTTTCTTAAAGCCTCAGGCATCCTATGATTCTTCCTATAAGAAGAAAGTGTCTAAAAAGGGACCCACGCTCTTGTCATCTGTCATCTTGACACCTGTCATCTATTGAGCAATAGCCTATGGAAAGAGGTTTCAGTTGAATATGAGGAAAAACTTCTTTACTTTGGGGGTGACAGAGCACTGGAACAGGCTGCTCAGGGGGTGTGTGGAGTCTCCTTCTCTGGAGATATTCAAAGCCCGCCTGGACGACGTCCTGTGCAACCTGCTCTGGGTGACCCTGTTTTAGCATTGGAGGGCTGGAGTAGATGATCTCCTGAGGTCCCTTCCAACCCTTGCCATTCTGTGATTCTGTGAAATACTTTTTTGTGCTTCCATGATAGCACAAGTAGGCACCAAGCTCCAAAGGCAAAGGTCTGGAAGCCCTCTGAACTATTTAGATGGTATGGTAGGAACAAAATGGGAGTACTAAGTAAAGCAGTTCCCTCAAAAAGCTGCATGTGCAAACATGACAGTTGGCAGTATAGCTGTAAAGCTACTTTGGATGCAGATTTCAAATGTAAATACATAACTTTTTATTTCAGAAGGGGATCCAACATACAGATCATCTTACACTAATTGGAACATAGGGCTTAAGACAAAATGAAGTCAATATTTTGTATCAAGAGGCCTTACAAAAGCTGTTCCATCTTTTTCGTTTAGATGTATGAACACTATCAGGTAGCCCTTATACAAGATTTAACTCATCGTCTTGGTGAGTCATCAAGAAGGGTCTGTATCTTGTCTTCCTTATGTTCACAGCACTATTCAATAAAACTTTCTGTGATTCCTTTAACAACTTTCACAAGAAGGAAAAGAATAATTCAGATCTCATTTGAAAA
>BOSO01020152.1:28586-56058 GCA_018403395.1 Gorsachius goisagi
CACATTTCAAGCTTTTCAGGGCACTGCCAAAGATAGTGCAGTTTGAAAATCTGTCAACAGATTTAAATGAAACATTTAATACTGGAAGATGCCCTACTAAGGTATGTTTTGGTAGTATAGATATCTTCCACCACCATATTTTGTAGAATTGGTAGTTACACAAGTAAGTGTACAACTGTTTGCTTAGCATTAAGCAAGACTTATGTAGCCATCAGCAAGATAAAGTAGCTTTATCCTCCCCTACTTCTCTAGAAGTCATTTTTAGCAACTCTAGATTTTGCCAGCACCCTCCATCCCAACTGACAGAAGGCCAGGGTACAGCCTCACACTCTGGCAACCCTTAATACAGTGATGTATCATATCCTATTGGTAAATCCTAATAAAAAACAATTCATACCTATAAGTCAAAATTTGAAATTATCACTAAACCAGACAGTTCAGGAAACATCCTCAAGTACTGAGAAAGCTGGCTGACATCATCAACAGGCCACTTTTGAAAGGTCATGGTCATCAGGGAATGTTCTTGACAACTGAAGCAAACCAAGTATCAAGACCTTCCTTCAAGACCAAGGATCTGGGCAACAACCTTCACCCCTTGGAAGGTGATCCACTAAACAGCCCTGGAAAACCACTTCCAAGCATATGAAGGACAAGGTGACTGTGAGTAGTCTGCATGGATTTATCACAAGGGAGGCCCCAAACTAAGAGCTTTCATCAACTCATGTTGACAAGACAAAAGCAGCTGATGTTGTCTATTTCATCTGTAGTAGGACTTTTGATACTGTCTTCCATATCATCCTCATGTAAGTCAATGAGGTTCAGACTAGAGAAATGGACAGCAAGATAGACTGAAAACTGACCTGCCTGCCTGGCCCAAAGAGTTGTGATTAGTGGCATCACAACCAGTCCAACTGGGGACCAGACACTAGTGGTGTGCTCCAAGGGTCAATACTGTTTAACATCTACATTGACAACCCAGATGATGGGACAGAGTACAGCTTCAGCAAGTTTGCAGATAACAGGAAACTGGGAGAGGCAGTCCAAACACCAGAGGGTTGCAATGATGCTCGGAAATACCTTGATGAGCTAGAGAAATGGGCAGACAGGAACCTCATTTAGTTCAAAGGGAAGTACAAAGTCCTGTATCTGTGGAGGAATAAGCCCATGCACAACAGACTGGCAACCAAACAGCTAGGAAGCAGCTTTGCAGAAAAGGTTCTAGGAGTCCTAACAAGCTGAACACTAGCCAGGAATGCATGCTTGCAAAGGCCACCACCATCCTGGGCTGCTCTCTGCTCACTGGTATAAGTTTTAGCAAGCTACTTGTTTGATTTCTACTGATTTGAAGATGGTTTTTGAAAGGATTTTTTTTAAAGGATTTATTCCATCTTTGGTATTTTTAATGAATACTAGTTCTAGTGAATTTTCTCCACCCCAAGGTTTATTTCTCATTAAATACTGTAGCCCAGAAAGCCATTTGTTTCCTGAAAGCATGCTAGAAATTCATGTTGCGTCATAGGATTACTATGCATTACATTTACTCAAAGAGTCCAGAGAAACAGATTTGGACAGATCCAGGGTATGCAGCCTGTTGTTTCCCCACTCCATAGCCCCACCATTTCTCTGATCTGCATGGCTGGAAGAGTACACATTCTTCCAAAGTTACACATATATTCCCACTGCTTCCCAGAATAAGATCCTGTCTAAACCACATTTCTGTCCAATAAAAATTTATTGTTTGTTTTTCAGTGTTAGGGAAAGGAACAAAGATGAGGCTATCACAAATATCTGTAATGCAGCTAAATTCTTACACTGAAGTCAGTGAAAGTCAGATTTAGCACCACACACTGTTAGGACTTGGAAAACTCATACCCACTAGATCCAACATAACCATTACCAACAAATGTAAACTCACTCTTCCTACAGAAATTGAGGAACACATCTATAAATTCTGTGATGCTGCACTGGTCAAGTGAATGCTACCACTACTTTGGTGCCTGTAAAAGATTAGCTATTGAAAACAGCATACGCCGATAAACCTTCATGCATATCTGTGTTGACTTGACCTACTGTTCAGAAATTTCTCAGCTGGTTGATTCTAACAAGTTTCCTGGTCCTTTGATGTAAGTTGTTCTGAGATTCCCAAGACTTTGTCTGCAACAGTTTACTAAAGCACAAGATGTGTGAAAAGGTGAACTTGTACAGAAAGAACATGAAACCACAGGTGAACGTTAAGGGACACAATATTGTGGATGGGTTTTATTTTAATCCATAAAACAAAAATATAGCTCCAGAACTTGAAAAATGCTTTCAGAATACTTATGGAAAAGGTAACAGCTCAAAGATCCTAAAGCATTTGTATATTCTGATCCACAGGTAGAATCATAGAAACATAGAATCACTTAGGTTGGAAAAGACCTTTAAGATCATCAAGTCCAACTGTTAACCTAACACTGCCATCCCACCACTAAACCATGTCCCTAAGCATCACACCTACCCAACTTTTAAATACAACCAGGGATGGGGACTCAACCACTTCCCCAGGCAGTCCATTCCAATACTTGACAACCCCTCCTCTGAAGAGATTTTTCCTGACATTCAATCTAAACCTTCCCTGGTACAACTTGAGGCCATTTCCCTTCATCCTATCACCTGTTACCAGGGGAAAAAAGAGACTGACCCCCACCTCACTACAGCCTTCTTTCAGGCAGTTATAGAGTACAGTAAGGTCTCCCCTCACCCTCCTTTTCTCCAAACTAAACCACCCCAGTTCCCTCAGCCACTCCTCATAAGACTTGTGCTCCAGACCCCTCACCAGCTTTGTTGCTCTCCCCTGGACATGTTCCAGCCACTTAACGTTTTTCCTGTAGTGAGGGGCTGTTATGGAGCCCAAGCTGAACACAGTATTTGAGGTGCAGCCTCACCAGTGCCAAGTACAGGGGAAGGATGACTTCCCTGGTCCTGCTGGCCACACTATTCCTGACACAAGCCAGGATGCTGTTGGCCTTCTTGGCTACCTGAGAACACTGCTGGCTCATATTCAGCCTGCTGTCAACCAGCACCCGCAGGTTCTTTTCCACCAGGCAGCTTTCCAGACACTCTTCCCCAAGCCGTAGCATTGCATGGGGTTGTTGTGACCAAAGTGCAGGACCCAGCACTTGGCCTTGTTAAACCTGATGTATGAAACAAACCTATGGAGGTTAGTTGGTGTCTATAGAAGAAAGGGGACTAATTCCCACACACCACTATTAATTTAACACATCTCTAATCCTTCAGAAGGCCATGACTGCCACTGCCAGCAGACAAGAGGCAAAACACTACTTTTGATACAATTATTGTAGGCAGTACTTTTATTATTTGTCATCCATTACAGTCCTTGGCTGCAGTAACACAGCTTGGCAGTAAAAGCCTACAAAGGCAGCTTGTACATCTACTGCCCTATGGGAAAGTGCAGCTTAAAAGAATTCACGTGGAAATTTTCATATATGAACTTCAACATAAACTGGATGTTAAAAACTCTTAGCATCCAAGTTAAAAACTAACTAGTAGAGGGATAATATTAACTACAATCCCTTTCACATGCTCAATAGCAGGTGAATCCAAAAATGTATGAAAATCTATATTACATGGAATTAAGCAGATTGCTACCACATTCAATTGCTTCCAAATATTATTCTATTAAACCAATTCTCATAAAATCAGGTTAATTACTTCATGGAATTTTAGACCAAGATCAGTCCTCCCCAGAAGTGTGATACACATCCAAAGTTCAGTTCATGGACTCATTCCAGCTGCAGCTCACAAGGGAAAGAACCAACACATCTGCCAACAAACCAGTTTATCTGGGAAAGGAAGTGAGATCCAAGTCTGCAATAAGCCTGTTCTCTGTAGGACCTTGTCCAGGTAGCACCTTCACAGAGGAAAGCAATTTTCCAACTTTTGTGGCATCTGCCAGAGAAAGTTTTTTCTTAACTAGTATTTCTAGCATTCACCTAATAGAACATTATGCAATCTTCCAGATTTAAGAAAGTGAAACACCTTCATAATTTACACCTGCATAAATCTGAAATAACTATCAACTTATCCCAGTAAGCTTTTGCTGAAACATACCTTGTGAAGAAAATTAAAATATACTACAGTTTTAGTAGCATTTGATATGGTTCTACTTGGCATAGGAAACAGGTCTGAATTGTATTTTTTTATCTAATGAAAGTGTCTTCACATTTAACTTAAGTAAAACTAAACAGTTCCTTCCAAATAAGTCATATTTCAGGTTAGTAAAATCTGTTCATAAAAAAGGTCAAGTTTCTTTCTGACATGGTTATGTTACAGCTGTAAGAAGAATACCTGCATGATGTTCTGTACAACTACTCAGTCAAGATATTGCAAATTCAGTTTTACAAATTTGTTTTCAAGACAGTTTAAAATCAAGTGCTTAGGTAGAAGTAGAAAATGTGATGCCTGTTTTACTGGAGTTTCAGAAGCTACATTAGCTTGTGTAGTTATGTGACAGGTTTTAGAAGTCTTACTGGTTTAGTTTTAATCCAGATAACTTCAAAGTCCCAGCTTTCACTGAACACTACATCTTTTTTCCCCAGTGAGGATTGTGAGCATTATGAATTTTCTTGTGGTAGTAATTCCTGTATTTAGTGGTTTACATAGCAGATTTCAGTACACCTCTGCAGATTTTGCACAGAATAATCAACTACTAGGACATGTCACATGCACAAGGCAGCTGACATCTGTAAGTGCAGCAGAAGAATTCATAGTCACACCTTCACTCAAGCAGAGATACAAAAACCAAAACTGAACTGGTCACATTGAGATATGAGTAGAACCAGAAAAATGCAGAAGCTGCCACTTAACCAGACACCAGCCCTGCCAGTCCCCCACCTGCCTTCATAATCCCATATATTCAAGTTTCTGCTCCTTCATCACTTCTGTCTGCCAAGAAACAGTAAGAAAAGTGCAATTGCCAAGAACCTGAGGTGTCATTACTTCTTGATTCAGTCATGTTTCTATATAGGCAAGGAAATTTTGATGCACCAGGTTCTGAAAGTACAGAATCAAGTTACCTTCTGGATGTTGCAGAAGACAAAGGACAAAAGACAAAATTTAAAAATTGCAGCTGCCTAAGAAATTCAGGGTCTGGGTGCCCAAAGGATGAAGGACAGCTGAGACAGCAATAACCACTTAATACAGTAGGTTGTTCTATCACACCTTGCTACTAGAGAAACAAAGCATAAAAGTGCATTTGGGAAGAACAAAAGACCAAAACAGTCATCATTGGTACTTTTGGTCCCATGAGTAAGTCTTCCTAAAGAATTGTTTGTGCATATTGAGTTTCATATCTCACTTCCCCTTCTTGATTTTAGAGCAAGTGCAGGAATGACGTACCTAGTCACAAACAGAATAACCACCTAAAATGCTGGACTGCGCTACTTCACATAAACCCAAGAAATAAAGGTGCTTAACTGAACTGAAAAAGATCTGACTATCCACTAATAATAAATCTGGAGAGAACATTTAACAAGGGACAAGTTAAACTCTTCAAGCCATCAGAAGAAATACAGGCACAAATACCTCTACCAAATTTGACATGAGGGTTTAAAGACTCAATTGTCAGTGTTCCACGGAGCAAGAAAATACCAGAAGTGTTAGAATGAATCTTTACAGAATATAAATGGAACTACATTCCCAGGATTGCTCTTTCAGTATCCCTTTCTGAAGCAACACACAACTAATTTAACAGGTTACTGTTCCAATTTATTACAGCTGTATCTTAAAAATATGAAGATAGCACTAAATTATCAGAAAGAGCTGGGAATGAGGAAAAGCTTTTCTCCCCATTAAATTCATACAGCTTTTATTTTACCTTGCATAGTAGCTAACTATTGGCAGTACCTCTTGACAAGAAGCAAGGGATTAACTATGTAGCTGTCCAGGAGCATTTATTCTCTTTAATCTATTTTTCTGAAGGGGCCATCTGCTCTTATTTCTGCATTTTGTGGCCTAGCTTGAAATTGCATTCACTATTCTGTTAGTATTTCAATTAGTTACATGTAAAAATTTCTCCCATGTCAGGACAGCTATCTTGAGGGTGAAATACTGTAAGGTAAAGAGGGGTTATTATTAAAAGCTGATTGACTATAATTGTTACAGCTCAAATAGCTCATTAGTCATCAATAAAATGAAGGGAAAATAATGCTCCAACATTTGTTTTATTACAACACAGCTTGACATCCATTAGTGACAAGTATGCACAGCCATGTTTTAAGGAGCCAAATCTGAATAAAGGGACCACATTTGCTTTCTGTATTCTCTGCACTCAGCTCTTCTCAGATGACTCTGCAGAAAAGCTTCAGATCTTTGCTTTGATAACAGCACCAAAACCTTCCAAATGAGGTGCCCAAAAATACCTCATACAAATGCTGACACGGCATACATGCGTGATTAGCACCATTTGCAGACTTATGAATAATGAACAGTTACTGTAAAAATTTACTCACTACAAACAACAGGTTTGAGGTCTAGCCAGGTATTACTCCAATAATATAAAGTTAAGCAAAGGATTCTGAAAGGACTGTACAGAATAAAACCTATAGTTTTACATCCTATTTTATCTAAGTAGGAAAGAAATGTACTTCTGATTTTTTCTATCCATTTCTCTCTTTCCCCGAGTAGAAAGACCAAGCAAGAGGCTACCCAGCAAATGGAATACTTTAGTTAGTGCCTAGAGCAGCTAACTTACACAAGCCATCGTAACAGGCAGCTTTCCAGCCCAGACAACCAGCCACTGAAAGTTTTGGTCACTGCTTTGAGCACATGGACAAAATAAGGGACCAGTGCCTTGAGGACCTACAAGCTGCTGAGAAGCAGAAAATACACTATGTTAGCATAATGCGCAGAATACCACTGAAGTCTAAAGAAACTAATTTATTGGTTAAGAAAGAATCACATCCATTTTCTTCTATCAGGGCATTAATTTAAAAAGGATAATTTGTGTAGAGTTCTTCATAGAGCTGATCTCGCAGCTAGTTACTTGCCACTTGTATGATAATGAAACCCACATCAGCATTTTTAATTAACTTTATATTGAACTATGTGAACTATTAATAGTGTTCCAAACAAGGACTATTATTTCGGGATATTTGTAAAGTCTATAAGTGCATCTATGAACAAATAATTTATAAATAACATTATGGTAGTTCCCCTGCACCCTCCATTTAATCAGCTGATAACATGATATTCTAAGAGCTTAGAGTTTAAAAGTCTGGCAAAGTATTTCTTTGAAAACTTCATTCAACACTTATCAAACTGGACTGACAGCAGTCTTACTAGTTAAAGCACACAGCCAGAGAACACAGGCCAAAGCTATTTCATGTCTGATACATCTCAATTGTATTTGGAAACCCTGTGCCCAAAGACAAGGTAGTTCTATTACAGCTGTAGCATTCAGTCTATATTTAAGCCTAAGTATCTAGTTTCAGCTGGGATAGTTAATTTTTGACCTAGTAGCTGGCATAGTGCTGTGTTTTTGATTTAGGATGGGAAGAATGTTGATAACACACTGATGGTTTAGTTGTTGCTGAGCAGTGCTTACACCAGTCAAGGACTTTTTCAGCTTCCCATGATCTGCCAGGGACACAAGAAGATGAGAGGGGGCACAGCCAGGACAGCTGACCCCAACTGGCCAGAGGGCTATTCCAGACCATATAACATCATGCTCAGTATGTAAACTGGGGGAGTTGGCTGGGGCACGGGCAAGCCAGCAATCACTGCTTAGGGACTGGCTGGGCATCAGTTGGAAGGCAGTGAGCAATTGCTTTATGCATCACTTGTTTTACATGTTCTTTTATCATTATTTTCTCTTTCTCTGATGGTCGATTGATCTGTCTCTCTCAACACACAGGTTTTACTTTTTTCTGATTCTCTCCCCCATCCCACCCAGGGGACAGGGGAGAATGAACAAGCAGCTGCCCACTGGGGTTAAATGAGAATAGGTATCCTACAGGAAAACCCATTGTGGAACACTTCTCTCTCCAAAGTGTGCTCATGTAATACGTCATAATTATCCAAGATCCCCAAATTCACAGAAAAAATATGGCTGGAAGAAATCTTAAAATGTCATTAATTCCCTCACAAGCATTTTCTGTAGCTACACTTATGCCATTCCCAACACTTGTTTCATATTATATGAAAAGGGTGTGAAGAATTCAAGTGTCTGCAGAAAAAGTGTCTCAAGAACAGATACACTAAGTTTTAAAGACATGATAAATCTTCCGTTGTACGCTTACATATACTAGGCCAATAAAAACCTAATCATTTTTCCAGACCATGAATGCATGGTGTAATGAAAAGGTCAAGGGTATATCATAAGTGAAAAGAATATTTAAGACCAACCTGGTGTTATGCAAGACAAATTGGACCACAGTAGTCCTTTCCAGTCTTAAGCTCTACAGCTAAGGTGCCACATTTCACCTTGCAGACTTGTACACAGGATATCATTAGCATCTCTCTAGAAAAGCAGCAAGAGTTAACTAGAGCTATGGGTATCACTGCAACCTGCTTGCTGTGAAGCAGAGTGATGATGAGCTCCTCCACACACAGCCAGGATTTAAATTGAGAAACCAAGTAAAATCATTAGTAAAAAAGCTATCACTGAGAAACTCTTCCACCCACTATAAGTTTTGGGGAACCCCTGTAAGGAAGGCAAAAAACTCCACTGTGACATCCTTTTTCCTTGAAATTAGGGCTTCTTGATTCTAAAAGAGGCAGACTGGAAGTGGTCACAAAACAGTCAGGTAATTCGCAAAGTGACAAACCAATCTAGGTTTCTGAACTTCCATGACTGTACAAATGGACCAAGAACATTGTACTCAAACTGTGTGAAGGCAAGTCTTGAATACAAAAATCTGTTTTCCTTCAAACCCAGGGAGAGGTACGGGGTGCAGTTAAGCATAACAAAAAGCCATGAAAGAACCAAATGGACATGATGGACCTTAGTGCTTTCACTTTTGCAAAAGTGAAATCTACCATTTATCATTACTTTGGAGGCGGGCAAAAGAGAAAAGGGCAATTTTTTATTTCATTGGTTTACCCCAGAGAGCTGTATCCCTCAAATATGCATATAAGGGAGCACATCATTTCTGCTTGGTGGCAGGAGGAAGACAACACGAAGAAGATCAGATCCTTGGTATCTGAGGGTTAAGGAGCTCAGGGAGCAGAACCTGGGCTGCTGACCAGAAATGCATCAGGATCAGCACTTCACCACCACCTCTGGTTGACCACCTCTAGTTAGTGAGGACCCAGATCAGAAGGAGCCAGGAATGAAAACTTTTGTCTATTATCAGTTAACAGAAAAGGAAGGAAAAAATGACTGCATTAAAAGCAGTCCTTCCATTTCTACATCTTTCAAAAACATCTTTATTATCCCGAAGCAGCAGGAAAAAGCGGCTGAAAATGCCTAAAACTTTTTGCTTTCAAACATCTGCTTCCAGAATACTGTCAGTGGATAATCAGAGGCAGAGAGCGACTGCAGATGCATTTACTCTGTGAACATTCAGTAAACACAGCAGTATTCAGTGTCAGAGCAACAGCAGCAGTTTTGACTTCTTCCTAGATTCTTTCTTGTCCACAAAAAGGTATCTTCCCCTACCTACTATTCCTTTCGTACAACCCAAATGGATTAATAAAATTGAAGAAAATTGAAGAAAAATCAGTAAATCCTCAAAGGATTTGCAGCTTCAGATTTTCACTGTCACTACATTACACCAGGATCAGCACAGCAGCAGTTGTTACAACAAATTCTTTCGGATTAAGTGCAAGAACAATAGGTTTACTGAAATGATTTCTAATCTTTTAGGTTTCCAATTATTTTGTCAAGAAATTCTTCCTAGAAAATAAAGACCTATAAAAAACCTACCTATATAGGCAAAAAAGTGAAAGATTTACCAACTACAAGAATTAAACTGACATTTGTTTGCTGTCTTGCAACTTTGTTCCCGTTGAGCTGCTGGCTGAAGCCAAAAGCCCGATAAACACATCAAAATAAGAAATGGAAGGCAGCCAGCAGAACAGCAACTGGAAATGGAGAATAGGAAGGAAGGAAAGACATTTAACTTCCAGTTCCTTATTAATTTTACCCTGACAATAAAGTAAAAGGATAAAAAACACAAAAGAACAATAAGTGATAAAGTTGAATTCAAGCAAAGGAATATTTTAAGACAGGATAAATGCAGAAAGAATGCACTGCTCAGCTGTTGAGACTCAGAAATACAGCTTCCTCAGCTTAAAAATGTTTCTTTATCCCACCTCTCCAGTTGCTACTCTTTAATTTGCTCTTCGACATAAATAGCCAGCCTACACCTACTGTGTACCCCAAGTCACTGACAGTTGAGTGAAGAGCCTAACAATTTAGTCGAGACCAAGTGTCCAGAAATACATCTCATTTTGAATCAAAGATGTCAAAAGATGCAAAAACTACCTGTTCTTATATTTGATTTATAAGTTAATTATCCATTGCTAAAGCACTGTGCTTTATTTTCTCATTTGCACTTTTTTGGCCAGGCATTTTATCACCAGTTTAAAGGGCCTCTTAGCATCTTTCTTTACCTCTGTGAAGGTAGTAAGGCACTCAAACCACAGGTTAATGACCACTTTCACAAACAAAACTAGCAAGAGGCCTACAGATCTTTTCAAACTTGCAAAGCATTCTATTTTTCCCATGATCTTCTCAAGGGTTAAGATAGAGTTCTGTACCTAGAATGTCACAGGAAAATTAAAATCCCTAGTCCATATGCCCTTATGGCCTTAGCTTAAGGCCATAAAGATACTAATTTTTCAGCTAGTGTTATACTCATTAGTCACACTTAGCTAGCAATATCTACCACCCCTACCATGCAGCTCCCACTGCGCAGATGAGACTTGCTGGTGTAGTTGGCAGGATGGTAAGTACTGTCACCAATTATTTAGAGAGGCATGGAGTGAACCAGAGTCCCAACTTCTCAGAAGAACAGGCTCATGGCAACTGGCATAACTGGGAAGCCATTGAAGAACTGCAAATGAAGAATGCATTAGGCCTAGACTAATTCCCAGAACCAAGATTCAAGGTCAGCCTGCTGGCATTATCTTGAGTCTGATTGCAGCATTCCAGAAACAAGATAAGGGTGAAAGGAAAGACCATATTTCAATTTCTCTGGCACAGGTCCCCAGAGAGGGAAACAACCCCTTCCTCCCCTTTAGGAAGGGAATTGCAGGATATGAAATAGAAAAAAAGCAGTGTCCAGAAGGCAACTGGGCCTGCCTGTCCAGAGGGCAGAGGCTTATCAGAGGGTAAGTGATGGTGGCCCATACATTTTAATTCCAGTAGGTCCTCAAGGGCAGTTGGTAAAGTTTTTAATATATCTGAGGGCACAACTTTCACTATTAACACAACAAGATGCTGAGAAGCTGGGCATGCAATCTGGACAGCAAAGAGTTAAGGTGACCAGCGTGAGCAGAGGGAGCACTGGGTGCCAAATAGCCAGGGCCAAGTTACAGCTCCCAGGTGAGAAGTGTATGGCCACTACTCAACTACTCTACTCACTTTGCAGTTAAAGATAATAATGAAAATATTTTAGGTTTTGATGTTTTAATTGGACAAACCTGGTGCCTGCCAAATGGCAGCATGTGGGCCTTCAGCTCCAACATCAACCCCAACCCCAGCAGAAATCTGGGGGCTCCAAGGCATACAGTTTCTGCCCTCCCCCAATGAAAAAAATCACTGACCTTCCACAATATCCCATTTCTGCTCCAGCACAAAGTGGAATTTCTGAAGTCATAGCTGATTTGGAGAAACATATTATCTCCAGAACACACTCCCCATATAACTTGTCAGTCTGGCCACTTTGGAAGCCAGAAGAGAGGTGGTGTTTAACAATATCAGCACCCAAACACTGGTACAGCCTCGCTAACCACTGCTGCACCAAACATTGCAGTCAGCTGCACACCCCTGGGTGGCAGCACGAGGTATAAGAGACATGTTCCTCCTTAAAGAAGGATAGAGAAGTTTGCTTTCACCTGGGAGGGAATACAATATACCTTTAACAGGCTTCCACAAGGTTCTGCTTATATATAAACATCTGTATATACATAAATATGCACCCAGGATTGCTCACTCTGCACTTCCTGAACTTTTACAGTCTCACTCCCGCAATACGGGAAACCTTACCAATACACAGATGATATCCTGACTGGAGGAACTTCCCCTGGGAAGGTGGGGGAAGTAGCAGCATGGCAAGCAGTAAACAAAGTAGGAATTGAGATTCCACCCAGAAAGTGTCAGGGACCAAGTAAAGAAATAAAATTTGTAGGTACTTGGTGGATACCAGGCAGTGCAGTGATTCCTCCAGACACCTTAAAAAAAAAGATCAAAGACCTGCAAATGTCCTGATCAGGGAAGGAGTTACAGAAATTAACGGGAACTTTAGGATACTGGAGGAAGCACATACCCAGATTTTCTATCATTTCCCTGCCCATTATACTCACTCTTACAGAAGGAGCAAAAATTATACATGTAGACTCTTATGCTGTGTGGGCCAGTGCCACACAGTGGCTCTGTCAATGGCAAACCTTGACTTGGGAAGTAAACTGATCTCCAGTGTGAAGATACAAAGATTGCCAATTATTATTAGATAAAGCCAGGAAAACACCTTTCAAGATGGGATGGGTAAAAGCTTACATTAAGGATAATGATCCAGCCACAAACTGAAAACAAAAGATACATGAGCTAACTAAAATTAGGAAAATACACCATAAATCCTGAGTGGTATCGACTGGGAGAATGGTTACATCAAAACCTAGGCCACACAGGCAAAGAAACACTTTGCTGCACAGAGTAAAGGCTGGCCTATAGACAGAAAAACTTGTGAAACTGTTCTTACAGAATGTCCCCAGTGTAGACTGAAATTCCAAGCAGATCATCCTGCTAAAGCACCACCTTTACAGATCAATGAAGGGAAAACTATGGTCTACATGGCAAATTGATTATATCTGACCATTCAAACCCTCTGTGGGATACCAATATACCCTCACAGGAGTAGAAGTAGTCTCTGGCTTGCTCATGGCGACTAAGTGTCGGAAAGCCAATGGGTGAAATACAGTGCAACGGCTATCATTTTGGTTCTCAAATCTACTTACTCCTGATGTTATCCAAAATGATAATGGCTCACACCTTTTGTGTAAGGAAGTGCAAAATAAGAGGGAATTAAATGGATATTCCACACCCCATACTACCCTCAATCAAATGGTATGGTAGAGAAAGCTACTGGCTTATTGAAAAGGAATCTCAACCCACAAGAAGCAAAATGGGATACAAGACTTCCCAAAGTACTCAATTTAATAATCAATACAGGCCTGCTGGAAGCCCTGTAAGCCAGGCATTCTTTATAAAAACTGAGCTTAGTACTCCACTTACTGGAAAAAGAGAATATCCAACGACATTAGAGCCAGAACAGCCTGTGATGGTCAATCTACCATCCATCGTTACTGTGCCAAAGACATCATGGCCCACTTGCCTGGGAAGGTACCAATAGTGATGCAAAACGCAGAAATCGCACACAATGGATTTTTTCCTTCTTTTTAACAGGGTAACCTGTTTGGCTCTCCCCACCAAAATAAGTCTCTTCTCTTACAGCACCCTGCAGGATGACAAATGGAAATGCTGTGTTCATGTTACTGTTCCAAACCCTAACAATGCTGCTTAAACCCATTGTGGTCTTCTCTATTAACACTGGGAACTAATCAATGGCTCTTATCTGATATATTAGCTCAGTGGGAAAAATTACTAAAAGAGACCACGAATTGATTGTGGATGCACTTGGTGCAGCCCCAAATAATGTTTCTCTAGCTCTTCTTTGTTGTGCCCAAGATCAACTGTGGATGCAATCTATGGTAGCAGCAATTATAGGAGGAGGTGAATAGGGCACCTTATCCACTGAAATTCAAAAGGTAATTTGGGATAATGTAACTAAATTTGAGAAAGAATCCAATCCTGGTGGTATTGAGTCAGTTTCATTTATGACCTCATCAACAATAAAGGCCACATCTTTTGTCTTAACCATACACAATGCTTCAGTATATACCATATACCAAATCACTGAGTTAGCATTAAATCACAGTGGAACTCTATCCATTAGAACATACAAGTATGGGCCCAATGAAACAGAAACCAATGGCAAACTGTTAATGTTAAAGTATGCATTGTACAGGAACAACAAGTATTTGTGAGAGTAACACCAAAGCCCAAGACATTTGTCTTGACACTGAACAAAATGTTTGTCATTTTGAAATAAAAAAATGAACCCCCTGAAACTGTACTTGTATATATTGGAAAAGGATGCATTCGTGCAAGAGCCCTTTGATTTCGTATTTGTAGATAACAATACTGTAGATACAAGCAATCACTCAAAATATTTGTAACTTTCCTAAAGTTGCAGGATGCAACTAAGTATTCAGCTCCTGTTAAGTCTTACCAATTGTTACAATGTAATTATACATGAGTCAAGATTTATTGCCTACCCCCATTGGAATTAATCTTGGTGAAGAAACTACAACATGATGACCTATGTCAACTGCTAGAATGCATCTGAAACAACAGACAAAACTAATCACCACTCATCGTGATACAGAAGAGATACACCATGTCTTGGAAAATGAAGGATGGAGAACACCATGGGTGGGAAACTTCTTGGATGGTGACCATCAGCAACAGGACTGTTTAATCATATGCTTCATCCAGTTGTGATTTTACTAACTCTAACTTTAATATGTCTATTGTTTATAATTATATTGTATATAAGTTCTGGTATATGATAAAACAAATAACCACCCAAAATATACAAATTAAAACACAACAAATAGCATTAACATGGATCTATACATGCACAAACTATCAATATACTATTTATGGCAGAGGTGACCTTACCACTACTGTGAAGGTGCCAAGCAACAACCACCACCAGTGGAGGTGGTAACAGTTGGGGATGGCAACACAGTAGGCAAGGGCCATGTGACACAGTGACCCACACATCTTGCAGGCATGTAAATATAACTAAGTCAATCATGTTACGCCCATAAACAGTGAGCAGCCCAAGAGCCCATTGAGATCTCCTGCATGGCAGTGGGCTACACGCCAGGATCTCCCTGTGAGCAGGGACGCCTCTCAAGGTTACTCCTCATGGCTTTCCTTGCCGCAACATATTCTCAGTAAAGTGGCTAAAAGCACGCTAAACTGGAATCTTAGCTAAGTGATATAAAGGATTGATTGTGCATATATAACCCTTCGGACAAATCATTGACCAAATCTGGGACTACAACTGGATCAAGCTGCACCTAGACTCTTCTCTGATGAAGGAGTTTAGAAAGCAACGGGGTCCCTTCTGAACCTCATGACTCAACAGGAGGGTCTCCTTGAAAGTTTTGTCTGACCCTGTCTTCTATGCAGTAAAATAACAAATATACCTTGCCTTTGAATCTTGTTAAACCACTGTCGCATTTACCACTGAACAGTAACTCATTGTTTTATATCAATAAACTGTATTTTTTTTGCTTCCCTCTCACTCCATCTGTGACATTTGCCTTCCCAGGTCTCAGGGGTAAATAACCCCACTTTATCAAGATACTCCACTTGCCAAGTACAAACTTCTTGTCCTTTATAATTTTCTATTTGAAAAAACAGTATTAATAATGTAAACATTAAGCTTGTAAGATTCTTGCCGAGCTCAGCTAAGAACAGTCAGTTAATTCACCATAAAATATTAGGTGTGTCAGTTACCAGTTAATCCATTTAAACATGCTTTTTACTGAAGCTGCTAAATACTAATTAAAAAGTCATGCAGTGCCACACTGAATACTTTACAGAGGCTACTCAACTCTGAACTTTGATACCCAATTCTTTCAAACCAAAGTGCGTCCTCAATTATTTTGTTTCTTAATTACATTTGAAATAGGGGGGAGGAGGGGGGAAGAAACTCAGAGGGCAGAAAGGTCACATACACAGAACTTAAGTACATGCAAGTCAAACAAGCCATGAGCCAGAAGAGCAGCCATTCAGTGCTGTGACCTTCTTTCTGATTTCTCCAGTAAATAAGTACTCAGAAGGTTACAGTTTTAATTTGCATGGCTGGTGTCGAAAAGGATTGAAAGTGACAAACCATGTCAGTTTAAATTTGAAACCTTTAAATGCGAGCTCTCTCATTGACTGCCAAAGGAAGTGTGCAAGTGAATTAGAAGTCAGCACTAGACTAAATGTGCTCATCGGTGAGTGGCTGCAGGCTAGAGTCATGCTTCAGAGCAGATGAGCCTAGGGTGAAGTATGTATGATTATCTTCAGCTGCATTTCACAGCAGCGCTGTTAACATGACTGGAATACCTGATAAATCACTTCCACAGCCTTTTCAGAGACCAAGACTGGAATCTAATTGTTAATAAGTCCTATGACTTGCCCCAATAGTTTCGCTGCAGTAAAAGCAAGGAGCCAACCATTACAAAAACATGAAGTTCCGAACTGTTACTGAAGGCTGAGACATGAGGGATGATCTGTGAAATATCCCTTCTTCACTCCAAATCTTATTTTTCAGGCTGTTTTAAGAAAACAGAACTAGAACAGAAGTCAGCCTTCCCTGGTGTTACGGAGCTACCATCACACCATAACCATTCCTACTACTGACCCTAAATTTCTCATCACACTGAGCCTGCCAAATAACCTGTACGTTTTCCTAGACTGTTGTTTTGAAGTCTGATTACTAGAAGACAACAGTAGAGTTTTTTCTTTCTAGTTAACATCTAAGAAGACAACTTAGTGACTTGCTGTCTGAAAAGATCTTTGTCTGAAGGGCAAATTACAAAACTGTTTTATTCAAATTAATAGAACTCTTAAAACCCAACTGGATTTCTCCAGCTATGTTTGCTTTATGGAATACTTATGACCTTCATAAAGTATTTTGCCAGCCTCCACAAGCAGGACACTTGAAACAAGGGCTGCTCATATGACTGAGACTACAATGAGAAACAAAGGGGAGTTTAAGGCTATACAGCAACGGGGTACATGTAACACCATTAGGGACTGGGAACGAGCAGCACCACATATGGCTGTTTCACACCACAGAACGCCTGTCCTCAGAGGAAAGTGGCTGTTTCAATAGCAAACTGATTATTTATATCATAACATATGTATGTCACTTCATATAATCAAGTACATCTTTTAGAATTGTGAAAAAATAGAATTCTATTTGGGAAAAATTAAAGAAAATCCTTGCAAAGCACCCAGAAGCCCTTCCATACCAAGACAGATTTATTCAAAATCAATAACATCCATGAAACCTTAATTTATAAGTTCCTACTTCAAGCATTTTTACAAAGCTACCCCTTACCTGCCAAAACAAAAATCAGACAGTTAGTATCCTCCACAATGCAGAAAGTCAGCACGCTTTTCCTCACACTCCATTCTCCCTGATATTTAGGGAGGTGCTGGTCTATTTGATTGTCAAACTCCTACTCAAAATTCGACACAAGAACCAGCAAGCCTCTACTGATCCCTACCAGTCACATGGCTCAGTAAAGTCATTCAATATACAGCTAGCACATACAGCCATCTACCGATAGGAAGGCTTGTTATTCCTGTACATCGTCTTGTTGACAACTTAAAGCAAGCCTCCGCAATTTAAGACATTACCTCATATCTCAAAATAGCAGAAATGAGCTCGTAAGGAAGAATTCCACAGGTACAATCTACCGAGAAGTAGAAGTTGTCTTTCAGCAATGGCACCAGGACTCATAAGGATTTCAGCTGCCCTAACTTTAATTACAGAGTCCTCTCCACCTACACATTTAACATTATGCAAACCAAACAAGTGCCAGGCATCTGTTTTAATGTCTCCCCTGTTACAAAACATGTCTGGTATCAACATGTTTTATTTACAGTTAGCTTCTTCCATCTGCATTTTCACACACTTTACCCAACATTCACAAAATAGTTGTCATCAATGCTATGCATAGGCATGAAAGATGATGAGGATAAAGTAACTCTTCTCTTACAGACCTTTCAATATTTTTATAGCATCACTCGTGAACTAAGTTATGATAATCAACACTACACTCGCACATTTACATACAACCCCAAACGCAGTCAGCCTTCAAAATAAAGGTCTCCAAAAAGGTTAAAAAGTAAAGCTATCAGTACCTTGCAATGACAAACAAAGAACTAGCCTGATTTCAGTACAAGTACCACTTTCACATGCTATAATATATTTCAGATTTTGCATAAATATGAGCACCTGAAAGTTATAAATAGGAAGAATACAAATACACACATACTAAACTCTTGTTTCTTCACAGAACCTCACCTTTCCCAAGGTTCTTCAATTACAGAACGTCACCTTTCCCAAGGTTCTTCAATTACAGAAATTATTATAAGATAATAATTGGACATAATGTTCCAGTTCCCATTGTCTGGTACCAGCTACAAATTAATCCTATTAGCACGGTCACCTTACTACACATGCAAAATAAGTCTACTTGCAATCTGTAACATGTTTAAAGGTTTACAGGTAAAAATATCCCCTTTTAAGGAAGGCTTAATGTTCAAGTACACAAGTAAATCACCTTAATTAGAGCAAAAGAGATTCCTACTGCTTTAAAATTTAAGCAGCAGCTGAATGTTTCAATGACTGTTTAAAGATAATTTAAGAATAGGCCTTACATTTGTATCCCAAAGAGACAAGTCATCAAATACTTGAGCAGAGTTTTCAACAAGAAAAATAAGTACTTATGTACTTTGGAGGATACTGATCTTTGATTTAAATTTTTTCAAAATGCTTCAACCAAGGTTTTGTTAGGTCTTAATTCTGAAATAAAGATTAATAGTACTGCCCAGGAAAGTATTCTTGCAGCATCCTACTTACCTCCACACTGTTTTTTTTTTCCAACTGAAAGGCTACCCTGGAACTCAAAGCATGTCAAGTCCACTTTTTTCCCCTGTATCATTTAAAATTATATAATTTGTGTGTACCCAAATTATAATTTGTAATTATAAGCATAATGTGCAAATGTGTCCATTTCCACTTGAGAACTATAGTTAACAGATTTTGGAAGTCTAGACACAGGACTTTCCCCTAGAAACCAATTTTCAACATAGTTAGAAATTTGTCAGCAATTTGGCTCTTTTGTCTACATAGTACACACACTTCAATTCCTTTGGCATCTTGGAAGGATTTACTAATTCATACAATTATTACAAATCAATCTTGAGTTTCTGAAGAAAGTTGCCTGATCTACAGTATGTCAGTTAAAGTAAATACCAGTAGTAATACTATTAAGGCATCAAAATGCTATTACATAATTAAGCTGGTTATTTTAAGCACTTAAAACCTTTGCTAAGACTTTTTCACACATACCTAGAAGCCACCAAACTGAGAAACATGTTCCATTCTAAACTGAAAAGCTAAACAATCCCAGTTTAAAAAAATTAGGCAAGCCATTTCATTTTCCTGTTCACTGAACTATCATAGACAGTACTTGGTGGACCTGACAAACAAAGTACAAGCCAGAACTATTACATATACATTTCTACTAGCATTTGCCTTCATTTAACTGCACAGAATTGTTACAATAGAGAAAACTGAACAGGAAACTAACTGATAAAGTTAGTGGCATGACAGGATGGGTTTGTAAAACATCTCCTCTTACATGTCCCACTTGTATTATATAGTCACTTCACCACATCTGGTTCTTTGGCAAGTCTACAACTGCCTAAAATGTCTATTTTATAAGGTTATTATACAAATTTGCATTTTGAACTACAGTTAACCAGTTGATAGTCACATTCCTTAGTCTTTTTTTACCCACCTCTAACATGTGAAACACTTCAGATTTAATGCAAGACTTCACTTTGCAAGTAAAGCAAAAAATCTAGAGACATACTAGAATAAAGTCATTGGATCCATGTCCATCTACATTAATTTTTTTCTATCATTTATTTTTGGAGCTGAAAGTATTCATGCAGATGCCAAGTACTACCTGATAAAAGCAGGTAGAAGTTTGTCTGCCTTCTAACTCATTTCAATAAAAAACTCAAAAAACTATCGTACTACCAAAAAGTTCACAATTTTGATGACAGCCATACAGTCATATCTACTTTCATAAATGCTGTTTGAAAAATAGTAAACCACATAGTTCTGTAACTTCCTTAAATAATTTATATATGCAAAAAAGATTCTTCCTCCACTAGCTAGAAAACTCCACTAATTTGCAGCCTTTATTTCTCAGCCAAACTAAATTTTAACTTTTTTTATTTACAGCAAACAATGCAAATATTTTTTATTAACATAACTCCCCTTCTCCCTCTATCAACAGTGTTTTTACAAAGTTAAGAGATATATATGCAAAACACCAACCATTCAAGGACATGTAGCTACACATCACATGGCATATGCATTCCACAGCTGGAACTGTGACAGCTACTCCCAACTCCGAATATTTCAGACAATAGTTGATTCTCCTTCTGATTTAGAGATGGGCATTCACAGTCCATTACACATCAAAAACTAAAAAAGCCACATTGATTTAGACCTATTCCTGTTATAGGAAGTCAAGTACACTATCACAGCTATGAAATCAGTTCAGTTGAAGCCAAAATAATTTTGGCTGCCGTTCCATTGTATTAGAAGATCAGTTCATAACTTATTTCACTTGACCATCCCAAGCACTGCATCAAGCACTTGTTCTCTCCAGAGCTGTACTTGGAAATCACCTGCCAATTATACAATATTTCCAAGTTTACATATTGTAAACCACACAGAATTACGTTTCTATTCAGTATAGCCTCATTGAAACAAAGAGCTAGCAGTTTAAAGCGTATCTGACATGTCAGACATGGAAGGGGTAGAAATAATTTATTATCTGAGTTATACAATTACAAAAAATGATGCTTTGGGGTTTTTAAAAGATTTGCCAAAATGTATTGTTGGGTCCTTAATATTTTAGTTTCATAGCCAAAAGTTCCTAGGAAAAGACATAGGTTGTAGGCTCCTCTCAAAAAGGCTCACATATGTAAACAATAAGCTATTTATTGTTCAGAAACACATTAGCAGGGTAAAACAGGAAAACCTTTTGGGGTTTTAATCGACTTGAAGCCAAGTAGAGCAAAGAGGACCCAAGCTGTTCTACACCACAATCCAACTCGGGGCAATTTGTAACTCAAGCAGTGAGCGATCGTGCCTTCGCTACTGCAAAAAAGAAACATCGAGGGAAGAAGGGGAATTGGGGACGGCAGCCCCCCGTTAGCTGCTGTTTGAGAGCGATGCTCTGCCCGCCGGCGGGGCAGCCCAGGAAGCCTCGCCGGGAGCCACGGGCAGCGCCGTGCCCGGGCTGGGCAGATCTCCCCGGCTCCTCCCCGCAGCCCAGCAAGGGAAAGGAGGCAGGAGTCGGTAAACACCAGCAGCCTGAACACACAAAAACAAAACCACCAAGCGGTGCAGAAGGAAGAGCAAACCCCTCCCTGCGCATCCTCGGCGGCCGTCGCGAACTCCGGCTCGGCCCCATCACTCGTCCCCCCCTCCCCCTTGCGGGACGAAGCGGCCCCGCTCCGCCCGCGCCGGGCCCCGCCGGCCCTCACCTTGGTTGACCAGCCGCAGGGCGTGGGTGAAGGACGGGTCCAGCGAGTCCTTCTCCGCCATCAGCTCGGGCAGGTACTTCTCGTCCATGGCGGCGGCCTGGAGCGGCAGCGGAGCCGGGGCGCCGGGTGCCCCCACGGGGAAGGGGGAGGCGGCGGCGGCGCGGGTCCGAGTCCCAAGCGGCGGTAAATCCTCGGAGGCAGCGCTTCCCCCTGGCCGCCTCCCGCCCGGGGCTGCGGGGACGCATCCAGAGGGAAGCGCCGCAAACCCCCGGCCGGGAGCGGGGAGGGAAGGGGCGCGGGCCGGGGGGACGTCCCCCCAACACACGCAGACGCCGGACAAGGGACGCGGAGAAATCCCTCTGAGGAGGCGCACGGGACTGGGGGGGGGGGGGGGGGGGGGGGGGGGAAGCGGGGGGGAGAGGAGGAAGAGACGCGCCCCGGGAGCCGCCGGCCTCGGCGGGACGGGCTCCCCCCCCCCAGCCTCCGGCACACACGCGCGAAGAAGAAAAAGGGGAAGCCCGTGAGGCGGCGGCCGCAGTGCACGGACCCACACCGCCAACCGCGCCGCGCCGACTGAGCGCGCGAGCCCCTCCGCGCCAGGTTTAAATACCCCTGCTGAGGCCACGCCCCCACCTCCCGCAATCCCCGCCCCCTGAGCGCCGAGCCCCGCCCCCGGCCCCAGCCCCGCTCCCCGGCTCCTCCCAACGGGCGGTGATAGCGGACCCCCTCCTCCCTGTCGCCCCGCCTACTCAAGTGACGGCTCCTATTGGGTGGTGCTGCTTGTCAGTCAGAGACAAGCCAGAGCTTCGGATTGGTGGCTGCTCTCGTGCGCCCCCGCCCCGCCGCCGATGCGGCGCTCGCGCCGGGCGGGGGGGGCGCTGAGGTAACGTTCGCCGAGCGGCGCTTGGCGGAGGCGGGGGGGAGCGGGCCGGGCCCCGGGGGTGGCGGGGAGCGTGGCCTCCCGTCAAAACCCGCCGCGGACACCCTCTCCTGGGAGGAGAGCTGACGCTGGCCCCCTCCGGGAGCTGGCGGCCGCCTCGACACACATCGGCGCCGTCGGATCTTGTGGGCGTTCGGCCCGCGGGAGCGCTCTGGGGGAGAGCTGTAGCGAAGCGAGGGGAGCAGGGAGCCGGGACGGCGTCCTGGCCCTGCCTTTCAAATCTCAAGGGGAGGGGGAACGAAGAAAGGCAAGACTGGTTTTTAAAGGAGGAGTAAAACCGCTATTTTAACTTCTTTTTCTCCCCCGAACAACGGTACTCTTTATTTATCCAGCATTTTCTACTTGTGCCTCTAGTAATAAAAAGCACTTCATAAATACTAGCCAGAAAATCTGCCACCGAATTACACCGAGGGGACGTTGAAAGTGGGCTTGCGATTCAGTAACAGCCTATTTTACAAGAAAGAGAAGCAAAGTTTAAGAGCCCTTGCTCGAATCTATTTCCCTATTTTTTCAGTGGATACACTTGCTATATTAGATCATTATTCACTTTGATCTTTAGCTTTGAGGCTTTACGTAGCTCCCTCATTAGACCTTAGGTGCTTCATCAATGAATCTTTGGTGACAAAAGCCCAAAGGAAGCGAGACCAACTAATCTCTGTAACGGAGCACAAGGGCAAAACAGAGGAAAATTATTTAATCACTGAAGCCAAAATCATAATGTTAAAGTAACACTTTCTCTGTTGGTTTTAAACCAATATTTAATGGAAAAGCTGGTAAGAAACTTCTAAGTGATCAGCTACAGTTAAAAGACCACTGAAAATATTCTTATCTTGGTGAATTGAATAATCATGCATTTGCTTTTGTACTTAATGCAAAGAAAAAAAAAGTTTGCAATGTATCTTAGTCATATCCTTGCAAGATGGGAAGAAAAAAGCTCTGAAAAAAAAGGCTAGCATGAGAAATCACTCACTCAGAGCTTGGAAGCAGAGGTTAAGGTTCCCTTCTCAGTTAAGGTTCCCTTCTCAGAATTACATGTGCTCTTTCACCCTTAAAACAGACGGACCATATATTAAGGTATCTCATTTCTTGTTGTGTTTTGCAGACTGCAATATCTCATAAAACAATGTCTGATATGATACAATATGAAATATGCTTGATTTACATTCTCTCTACAACCGCTCCAAATAAATCTTGACCCAGGACTAAGGGAAGCAAATTTACAAAGTTATAATTTAAAAGTTCTCCTGCATGACATCAGGCTTGATGGATGCAACTAAAACATACAAGCAACTGGAAGAAGTTGGGTGACAACGAGTGTTTTATTTCGACCTTCCGTATACTTCTTCTATATAAAACTACTGAACTGCAGCCATCTGTTGTGAAACAGGCAGACACATACAACTTTGACACAGAACAATACGTAGGAGTGTAATCTTTATTGAATGACCTGAAGCAAAATAATCCCTATCTTTGCAAGTGAAGCCAAAAATGTATTTAAAGTCCCTCTACAGCATACCTCAGACAGAAGGGTAGCTCTGTTATTACAAATCGTGTAAAACACAATCTACCTTTCTTGGAAAGAGTCATATTCTCCCTGGTAACTGTCCTGGTTTCGGCTGGGATAGAGTTAATTTTCTTCCTAGTAGCTAGCATAGTGCTGTGTTTTGGATTTAGTACCAGAAGAATGTTGATATCACACTGATGTTTTTAGTTGTTGCCAAGTAGTGCTGAGTCTACTCAAGGACTTTTTGAGCTTCTCCTGCTCGGCCAGGTGCATAACAAGCTGGGAGTACAGCACAGCTAGGACAGCTAACCCAAACTGACCAAAGAGCTATTCCATACCATATAACGTCATGCTCAGGGGGGTTAGTTGGTCGGTTGTGGGCAGAGTGATCGCAGCTCGGGCTGTGTGATCGCAGCTCGTGGGGAGTGATCGCTGCTCGGGACGGGCTGGGCATCGGTCAGCAAGTGGTGAGCAATTGCATTGTGCATCACTTGNNAAACTGTCTCTATCTCAACCCACGGGTCTTTTTTTTTTCTTTTCTCCAAATTCTCTCCCCCATCCCACTGAGGGAGGGGGGGGAGTGAGCGAGCGGCTGCGTGGTGCTTAGTTGCCAGCCAGGTTAAACCACGACACTGATTAAGGTTAAACCAAGTAACTGATTAAGTAAACATTTGGTGTTTCAAGAAACCATGGTATTTCTTCCCAAATTATACCAATTCCCTCTGGTTTACAACAGAGAAAGACTTACTGGATGTTGGAAGACTTGTTTCTCGCCAGGTCTATAATAATACAGGAATTATAAAATTATCCACGTTTTACCCTGTTGTTCAAACTCAAACCTGCACATAACAAGTGCAGTATATTGTTTTCTCAAAAAAAATTCACTAGGACGTAATAAAACAAGAGGAGGACAGAAAGGATGGGAACTAACGAGCCTCTGCCCACAGAAGGCAGCCTGGGATGTGGTTAGCTGGGAAAAGTCTGCCGACCATCATTCTTGCTCTCCAGGAAAGGCGGGAAACACAAACTTTCTAAGGATAGATTGCTTCCTTGCTACCTATACAAAGCTTGAAAAGCAGCTTGGTCAAGGAACTGCCCAGTCAGTATTGGCTTTAGTATTCACAAACGTTTAAAATCTTCAGTCTGAACTTTTAAAATTCATTATTTGAATGTGTTTGTCTCTACTCTCCAATAGTAAACTAAATGGGTTTTTTTACACATATCCACTCAGCTGTCTATATGGATGTGGTAGTCTCAGGAAGGTGGTTTGATAGGTGTACATCAATCAAGAACTGGTGTCAGAGTAATGCCCATTACTTCCCTTAAAGCACCAGTTGTCTGACTGGACAGTGTGCCTGCCTATTTATAAGCAAAAATTGTAGATGCCAAATTTAATATTTATATGTAATAGAAGCATTAGGGATGTTAGTACCTTCGCTCTCAGGGCTGAGATTCACTTTCTTCACATTCCTTTTGATGCAGCCAACAGGATGTTTGAGGACCATGTGTGTGAAGAGGCTGAAACTGAGCTTCAACCCCTCTCTGGTATGTAGGTTCTGAAGAACTCGGTGCAGTTACATTTTCCTTATTTGCTGGGTCAGCATAACAAGTGGTATTTTCATCACGTAAGTCTTTGTTCCTAATATTGTAAGTATACATAAATATTTGTAATTTTGCCTAAATTACTGTTCACTCATGGGGTTTTTTTTGTATGAGTAGTGTTAATTGCATTTACTCAATGATCATACCGAGCTGCCACTGACCGTGGTAGACTTTACATGGCTCTAAGGTAGTTCTCATCTCTAATTTACCTCTGGGTTCCCGATTTAAAGCTCAGACCACAACAGACTGTTATGGAATCATTACTTAATTGAGACTTCAGCCCATTAAAATGCACACAGCTGAAGACCTATAGAAGCAGGGTCTATTTTGGGAAATAGTTTGTCACAAATGCCATATCTAGTGAATATGTCCTTGATGTGACTCACCACAGTTCTGATTAGCATGTTGCTAAGTAGGTGCTGGCTTCCTTAATATTCCAGTATATCACTTGCCAATTTCTATTAGGCACATGGAAATTACCATTGCACTCCTTTTTCCAATATTCCTATGGCCATTTTTTTTTTTTTAATACTTGCATGTGGGATAAAGTATGAAAACACAGACAAGAGTATACTCTTCCTTACTGTCGTACCAAGACACCCATCATGAATCGTTTTCAAAAGCTCCAGATGCTTTTCTCTAAAAATTCATTACTTTCTCTTTTATACCTTTTGCCCCATAGTTCAAAGGCTAGGCTATTTTCATTCCTAATGAAATTTATTTCATTATCACCTATGTTAAGGTTGGTTTTTTAAAGGACTTGTGGGGTTTTTTTCATTTAGTGACTACAAATATGATGGCAAAGAACTTCTATGCCTGAAAGCCTTTTTTTTCCCAATATACTTTCATCCTGCAAACATGCACCTGTTCATCCAAGTCTTCCATTCATTTTGTACCTTGTTTCATGGTATTACATATCAGAAATGGGCTGACAGGAACCTCATGAAGTTCAGTAAGGGGAAGTGGAAAGTCCTGCCCCTGGGTAAGAATAACCCCAGGCAGCAGTACATGCTGGGGGCCACCCAGCTGAAAAGCCACTTGGCAGAAAAGAACCTGGTGGCCTTGGTGAGTGCCAAGTTGAACATGAGCCAGCAATGTGCCCTTGCTGCAAAGACGATTAATGGTATCCTGGGCTGCATTAGGAGGAGTGTTTCTTGCAGGTTGAGGAAGGTGATCCTTATCCTCTGCTTCATACTGGTGAGGCTGCACCTGGAAAGCTGTATCCAATTCTGGGCTCTCCAGTACAAGATAAATGTGGACATACTGGATAGAGTTCAACAAAGGGCTGCAAAGGTGGTGAAAGGTCTGGTGCGTCTCTCCCCATGAGGAAAGGCTGAGAGAGCTGGGACCGTTCAGCCTGGAGAAGAGAAGGCTCAGGAGTGACCTACCTGCCTGGTAGATGAGGGAAAGGCTGTGGATGTTGTCTACCTGGACTTCTGCAAAGCCTTCGACACAGTCTCACATAGCATTCTCCTGGAGAAGCTGGCAGTTCATGGCCTAGATGGGTGTACTCTTCGGTGGGTTAAAAACTGGCTGGATGGCCAAGCCCAGAGAGTTGTGGTAAATGGAGTTAAATCCAGTTGGCGGCCAGTCACAAGCGGTGTCCCCCAGGGCTCAGTTCTAGGGCCAGTCTTGTTTAATATCTTTATCAATGACCTGGATGAGGGGATTGAGTGTGCCCTCAGTAAATTTGCAGATGACACCAAACTGGGTGGTAGTGTCGATCTGCTTGAGGGGAGGAGGGCTCTGCAGAGAGACCTGGACAGGCTGGATC
>BOSO01020153.1:0-11770 GCA_018403395.1 Gorsachius goisagi
TGCTGGCCACGCTCCTCTTGATGCCCCCCAGGATGCCAAGCTCGAGGTCTCCCTGTTCCTCTCCAGCAGCAGGAGCTCACCCCATTTTCTCCAAGCCCAGGTACGCAAAGCTGCTGGCCAGGGAAATTTGCTTAAGGAACAAAGCGGGGGATTGTTGGATCCAGCTGGCACCCATCTTCCCGGGAACAGAAGTGTTTGCTATCCCGGCTCCGAGCGCAGAGATAAAGGCAGGCGAGGTGTTTACACTGCCGCAAGGTTTGTTTGCGAGGCCGGGTTCCGCCGGAGCCGCCTTGTTTGCCCACTTTGGCTGCTGCCGATGGTCCCTGCGAGCTCCGGGCTGCGCCCCTGCCGCCAGGGTGGGTGCCAGGCTGGGGCCGAACGCGCCCGCCGTGGGGCAAAACGCAGCCTGGAGTGGGGATGAGCGGCGGCCAAGAGGAATGCCGGCGGTTTGCCGTGCTCAGCCACACGTGGCCGGCGCCGCGGCGGATGCTCCCGGCGCATCCCTGCCCACCTTCCCTACCTGCAGGCACCGTGCGCTGGGACAAAGCCCAGAGCTGCTCAACGTGCATGCAGGAAACAACCACATCCCAAAACAGTATCCCAAAAAAGCCCAATTTATCCCCAATCGCTGCACGCACAGAATCGCCCCGCAAACGCGGCCACCGTGAGAAGCTCCAGCCTCCCCATCCCCTCCTGCTCAGCCCCACGGGCCCGCGCAGTGCTTGCCACAGGGCAAGTCCCAGCCTGGCAGCCTTTTTTTTTTTTGGAGCGAAAACAGCGCCAAGGTTGGGTTGCAAAAAGCGACGTGTGCCACTTGTGCGTCGGGGCACGCGCGCCGCGGGCTTGTGGCTCTGCACGGCCAACGGGGGCCGCGGGTCCAGCCCAGGCTGTGGGAGAGCGATGCCGAGGAACAAATCTGTTTCCCCCCCTAAAGCCCGCGGCACGAAGGCTCGGCTTTGCAAAACCCTTCATTTCCCCACGGGGCTGCATGGAGATGAACGGGGGAGCGAGCGCGGGATGGTGCTGGGTGTGGGGGGGTGTACTTGCACCCCGCAGATGCCGGGGGGGGGGAGCAGGTTATCCGCGAGCAGCCGTCACGCCAGGAAGGAAGGGGCAAGGCGAGCGTGACTGCGGTGTGGCGGGGGCTTCCCGAAGCCATGGCGAAGCACGGCCCCGCGGCAGCGGCCGCACCCTGCCCCAGCCTAAAGACACGCAGCTGAGCCTGACTCATCTCCCTCCTCCTCCTGCAGGTCCTCCATCCTCCTCCTCCTCCTCCTCCTCCTCCCTGCTGCCACCTCCCTCCCTGGCCCCACGGAGGGTGACAGGCGTTAAAAAAAACCCCACGGAGAGAGGCATGGAGGTTTTGTTGGCACCATTCTGGCTCACCACTGGGCTGCAAAGGCTCTGCGAGCACGGTGCGGAGCCCTCCCCAACGCCACCGGCGAGCCCAGAACTCGGCTCGGCCACCGTATTGCAAGGAGAAGGGGACAAGCGGCTCTTCCCAGTGGGGACTGGGAGGTGCAATGGGGCAACTGGCCACCCCCAGTGCTGGAAAAGTGGCCGTGAGCCCTAGGGCCAAGTCTCCTTTGGGCTCCTCCCCCTTTGAAGCCCCCACATTACACGTCCGTGTCAAGAGCTTGGATTTTTCTTTGGAGTTCACAGGACTCAGAGCTGGGGCTTTAATGGGGAAAGTGCGTCCTTAAACTGGTATTAAATAAAACCCCAATAAATTGGCACTACCGAGCTCAGGCGCAGCGGGGGAGCTCAGCCAGGGCTGGGGCCACCGAGCCGGGCGGCAGGAGGACGCGGCTGTTGAAAACAGGAGCCAGAGCAAGTGGCTGGAGGTGGCTTTCATCCAAGAGGGTTGAGAGACCTCAGCCATCAGAAACGCCCTCCTACAGAAGCAATTCTGGGCCACTCGCAGCCCCCCTGCAAAAATTCGAACGCTTCGGAAGAGCCATTGCTTGCTCCTAACCCCGGCTCCACCACCTCTTTGCAGGGACACGGTGCCGGCACCCTCAACAGTGCCACCCCGTCATTAAGCAGGGTACGGCGCACGCACCCTCCCCATGTTGTTGAGGAACTTTGTCCCCGCTGCCATCACATCTCCTGGCCCCAAGCACGGAAAGGCAGCCGGGCTGGCTACGGCGTGGGGGGATAACCCTGGCCACAGGCGCCTCCACCTTCGTGGCGGGGAGGAAATGATCAGCGCCGGGTGGTGCCGACTCAGCGTCGCTCAGGAGGCGTCCTCACCCCGGTTTGGTTTTGTGGCATCTCTGCGGGCTCGGTTCAAGGCACTTCATTACCCAACTTCCACCCCTTTGGGCTCTCCGGAATACCCACAGCCCCACATCACACCGTGGGTGCGACACCCTTTGCGTACTGCTGCGGGGCTTTCATAGAATCATAGAATCACTTTGGTTGGAAAAGACCTTTAAGATCTTCGAGTCCAACCGTTCCTCTAACCCTGCCATCCCACCACTAAATCATCATGGAATCATGGAATGGTTTGGGTTGGAAGGGACCCCTAGAGGTCACCCAGCCCAACCCCCCTGCAGGAGCAGGGACACCTTGAACCACATCAGGTTGCTCACAGCCCTGTCCNNAAGAATTTCTTCCTTAGATCCAGCCTAAACCTGCCCTGGTTTAGTTTAAAGCCATCCCCCCTTGTCCTGTCCCAGCTGGCCCTGCTAAAAAGATTGTCCCCATCTTTCCTATGGGCCCCCTTTAGGTACCATGTCCCTCAGCACCTCATCTCTCCTTCTTTTAAATCCCTCCAGGGATGAGGACTCGATCACCTCCCTGGGCAGCCCCTTCCAGAGCCTGACAGCCCTTTCAGTGAAGACGTTTTTCCTAATGTCCAACCTAACCCTGCCCTGGCTTTGCCAGCATGGCCGAGTGCCCGGCTGCGGCGCAGCAGCCTCCTCTCCGATGCACGGGGCTGCAGCTGCCACCGCACCGAGCGGGGCCGGGGACGACCCCGTGCCAGCCCCTTGCAGTTGTTCAGCTCCACACTGGGGCCATTCAGCCCTCGGCAGGGAGGGGAACGGAGCAGAGGCAGGTGGGCACCCAGCCCAGGCACCCCGGCTGCGGGTGACCATGGTGGCCCCAGACAGTTGGGGAGTTCACGTGGCCCTGGACAGTTGGGGGGTTCACGTGGCCCCAGACAGTTTGGGAAGGCACCAAAGCAGTCACAGAGGAACGGGCTTAGCAAACGGCCTCGCAAAGCGAGCGGGATGGGGAAAGGGGTAACGTAGCCAGAGAGTGGGAAGCGATTCCCAGCTCTATCCCAGCCCATCCCAAACCCTGATGCTTCCCGGGGACTCCTCCGTGCCAGCGTTAATTTTGGCCAGGAGCAGGGGGAAAGCTCTGGCGGCTTCCTCCTACCCTGGCTGCCAGCAGCAGGGAAGGAAACTTGCTCCCAAAGGGCACAAATTTAACAAATTTGTTAATTACCCCTGGCCACGCTGCCCTCTTTGCACGCCCGAGCACCGGGCAGGGAAAGGCCCTCGCTTCTGCGGGGCTCCAAAGTTTGCAAATGGGATTCAGAGAACGGAAGCGATGTGCGTGAAGCTGAAAAAAAAAAACCCAAACCCAAAAACCCCAAATCCACTTGCGGCAGCAGACGCGGCCAGGGTGGGCTGGGACACGCTGGACGGGTGCGTTCCCAAACCAGCGCCAGCCCCGCGTCCCTTTGCCGTTGCTTCTCTTTAATCCCCCAGCTCGGAGGTTAAGGTCCTTAATTTGCCAGGGTGGATCTTATCGGGATAATAATAATTAAAAAAAAGTGGTTATGGCAAGGGGATTTCCTCTTGTTGCCCTCATCCCCAGGAACACGGCGCACAGTGAGGACGGGGCAATGGCAGCGCCGGGAAAACGCCGGCGAAGGCAGGGAGCTGGGATGCAAACCGAAAGTGCTGGAGCCTTTTCCTCCACCTGAAATCATCCTGCTCAGAGAGCTAGGAAAAAAAAAAGGGGGGGCTGGATGTTTGCACGGACAAGAAATCCCCCCCGCACTGCAATAGCCAGGGGCAAATGAAAAGCTCAGCCTCGAAGCATTGGGGTTGGGTTTTTTTGGCCACGGAGCTGTTCAGCCCCGCGGGACGCAGGGCAGGCGTGCCCAGCCATCCCGAGCAGACGGCAGGGGAAAATAAATCCAAATAAATCCATCCAGAGGGCTGGAAGCTCAGGGCTGGAGCGTTTAAGAGAGTCCCCAAGGGGCATGGGGGGTCCCGGACCAGCCCCGGCTCCACATCGCCTGCTCCCCCAAAGCATCACCCGGCGGCACAAACTGTTCTTTGTTTGCTCCGAAAGGGCAAAGCTTCCTCCGGGCCAACGCGTTCCTTCCCTGGCAGGGTTTCTATGAGCCAGAGGGGGGGTAGGGGGGGAAAAAAAAGCCCAGGAGCCTGAGGTTTCTCCCCCACGCAAAATGTTCCAGCACGAGCACATTGCTGCTGACGGCGGCAGAGGCAGCGCCCGGCCCTGCGGCGGGGAGGCTTTTTCCTTTTTTTAATTTTTTTTTTTTTTTTTTTTTCTCCTTTTCCCAGTAAACAGGTCCTGTTTGCTTGCTGTTTTCCTTGGACGGGCATCACCGAATCCAGCACGGGGCAAAATCCACCTGGGATGGGGAAGGGGTGTGGGGTTCAACCTCCTGGCACCCTCGTTGCCGCCCCGTCCTTGACTGAGCTCTTCCCCCACCCCACCACCACCTCCACACCCCGCAACGACCTTTGGAAAAAAACAAGATTTTTCCTCATTAGGGCCAGAGATGAGATCTGGGCCTGGGGAGGAAGAGGCGCTGCCACGGCATCGGCTTAATCGGGTTAGGGGCTGCAATTCAGGAAGCCATCGCTCATCAGCCGCGCTGCTAACAAGGGCCTGGTTCCTGTTTCGGAGGAGGGAGCCGGCCACAGCTCGGCCACCCCTTGCCCAGGGGAGTGGGGTGCTGAGAACCCCCCCCCAAGCTCCTCTTTTGGGGATGGAGGTACCCAAGGGCTGTGCCCGTACAGCCCTGCGCCCCCAAACCGGGGCTTGCGCCGACAAACGCCTCTGCCTGGAGGATCTGGAGCCTGTGCCCCCCCCAAACCTCCTGCCCACCCCCTCCTTGGGGACTGCAGGTCAGGGACACCTGGGACAGAGGCATTTCGGGCTGGTCCCAGTTCTCCCTACGGACTGGGAGGGGACGATACCAGCGCTGTCAGCACCCCTGAGTCACCAGCCACCCGTGCCGCACCCCTCTGCTTCGCCCCAAACCTGGCTCTGGTGGCCACCCAAGGCTGGGGGGGGGCAGCGGGGAAGCCCAGGGGCTGGGGACACGCGTGGCACAGGGCCAGGCAGCGGCACCCAGAGGGGGTCCCTCACCCCGGGGCGCAGCCAGCACCGGGGTGCATGGGGATGGGGGTCTCCTGCTGCAAGGTGGGCATTTTGGGAAACCCCTCCTGGATTGGTGTCAAGAGCAGCGGGAAGGCTCCAGCCTGGAGGGAAGAGCGGGGTGGTGGGAAGCACGGGGTGGGCAGCTGCCTGCACCCCCCGGCCCCCGCTCTGCCAGACCGTCTGGCACCCACGCAGCTCTTGCGCCAGCGTGTCCGCAGCCGGCGAGACCAGTCTCCTTACACACCCCTCCATCCCGCACCCCTTCCCCCACCCCAAATGGAGCACCCAGCTCCTCTCTGCCTCCAGGGGTGGGCCCAGCACCCCCTGACTCCACCAGCGCCGTGCCTGCAGCCATGCCCCGACACCCCCACCACCACCACCCTCCCTTCTGCATGGGCGAGACAACCCCGGCCGCCGGCTGCGGCGACGCTGCGGGTGCTGATAACGCGGCCCCAGAGCCGCCTGCCCCGCTGGAGATACCCAGCGCTTCCCCGGGGGGCTGGCGAGGGGAGCAGGGGGGCGGATGAATTATTGGGGAGCAATAGCATCGCTGTGCCCGCATCGGAGACCCAGGGGCTTGGGGCGGGGGGGCAGGCAGAGCCGGCAGGACCTGCCCCGCCGGATGGCAGGGAGGGGAGCAATGCCACGGGGGCAGGGTCGGGCTGGCCCCATTCCCCCATTCCCAAAAGATTTGGGGCACCCCAGGGCCAAACTCAGCCCTCAGAGCAACATCGTGGCCGATTCGTGCCCCTCTCCCAGCAACTCTGCCCCCTCAAGAAGGTCCTCAGTGACACCAGATGAGCTGCAGCCCCTTGGCAAGGATTTTGGGGGTTGGGGGGCGGCCCCGGTACCACCACCCAAGGAAGGGGGGGCACGCCAAGGGTAGGAACGAACAGCACTGGCTTCCCCCGACGGAGCCGCTTTTTCATCTCGCAAACCATGACTCAGAGCCGAGCCGGCGCAGCGAGACACCCCTCTCCTTCCGAAACTGCGCTTGCTGTCCCTCCTCCGAAAACGGCAGCCCACAACCCCACCAAAAGCCACCCCCAAACCGAGGGCTGCTCCTCGGGAATCCCCGCCAGTCAAAGCACTTTTTTCGGGGCGGGGGGGGGGAATCTGTCAGTATTAGGGAGCAAGCCTGGAGAGCATCAGGAGTGCAGCCCATCCCAGGAAAAACCTTAACGTGTATTTTAATTTATTTATTTTAATTTTTTTTCCTGCTCTGCAGCGCAGCCATCTCCGGGCTGAGCACGCCGCTCTCAGCCAGGGACGGCTGCGGGCTGGGTATTTTTTTTCCAGCCCTCGAAAGATGACGGCCAAGATAGTTCTGGGTTTTGCAGAAGGCAGCAAAAGCCTTTAGACAGCTCAGCTCCTCATCTCGCCAGCTCCCAAATCCTCGGGATCTGCCCTGCAGTGAGCGGGACGAGCAAAGCCGCCTTATCTAGGGACGGAGCCGCCGCAGCGCACGGGAAACCGAAAGCTAAATATAAAACACGACCCTGCTTTCAAAGACAGCTGTAAAAGGCTGCGCAGTCGCTCCCTTCCCAGTAGGTAGAATATTTATGGCATCTTCTGATGAAGTTAATTTTAGCCTCATTCGCTACAGACTCAAAACAAGGCGCCCGGAATAAGATGCAAAAGATGAAATGGAAGGAGAGGGGGTTGTCCCACCGCCGCCCAGCCTGGATCCTGTCCCCAGCCAAAGGTGGTGACGGAAAGGGGAACCCGCTCCCTCCTTCCCTGGAGGGGGACAGGGCTGCGGTCCCAACGCCGTGGTCCCAACGCCACGGTCCCAACGCTGCAGTCCCAATGCTGCACGGGCTGGCCGAGCCCTGGGGGAGCCCAGCAGCCAGCGGTGACACCAGGGGACCCATGTTGGGCATCTGCCATGGTCCCAGGGAGGGTAGAGCCGCCCAACAGCAGCAGGGAGCTGGGAATTTCCAGCGTCAGGAAGGGAAAAAAATGATATAAAGCTGACGGGAAGGGGCTGGGGGGTTTTGAGCCTCAAAACAGACCCGGAGCGCGTCCCCCAGAGCCAGGCGATGGGAAGGGGACGCAGGCGTTGCCCGAGCGTCGCTTGCCCCGATGCCGGGGATGCCGCCGAGCAGGAACGGCTCGGCATGGGGAGGGTTAAGGCAAACAAAACCCAAGCAGGTTCTTTAACCAGTGCCAAAAGACAGCAGAGGAAAATAGGACGAGCAGGCGAGATCTGTGGGCAGGACAGAGCCAGCTGGCTGGCACCGCTTCCCGGTCTGCGCCGGAGCGTGGTTAGGAATAGCTCCAGGATGACGAAGGCGCAGGGGCTGCCAGCCCCGCGCAGGCGTCACACAGACACCACCACCCCCCCCCAACCCCAGGAGTCCGGGGCACATCTGCTCCCCCACCCCAGCCCCCAGCTTTGGCAGTTCTGCTCCCAAATTGCCCCCCTCCAAGGGCATCCTGGCCAAAGATGGCGCTTGGAGGGAGAGCGGGAATGCCGGGAGAGCTTCCCTCCTCACTCGGTCCCTGCCACCGACACTCCTGCCCCAGCCGGGTCACGGGTTTCCCCTCTCCCTGCCTCCTCCAGGTTGCTCCTTCCTCCCTCCCGGCTCCCTTCCAAGCATGACGACAGCGAGCGTCCCGCCACCGTTCCGTCCCCCCCCCCACGCCGTCCCCCAAGGGGACTCACCGGGCTTTCAGCTCCTTGTGCTCCTCCCGGACTTTGCCGAGCTCCAGCTGCAGCCGAGCCCTCTCCTTGGCCACCGAATCCAAGGTCTTCCGGGCATCCGCCAACTCCGACTCGTAGGCAGCCTTGATGCCCGAGACCTCGCGGCTCACCACCTCCTCCGACTCGGTGATGCGGAGCCGCAAGCCGGCGTTCTCCAGCTCCAGCGAGCGCACCTTGTCGATGTAGACGGCCAAGCGGTCATTGAGCTCCTGCAGGTCCTCCTTCTCCTGCAAACGGGTGATGCGGGTGGGGGACAAGGGGGTCCCCGAAGCCCCGCTGCGGGTGCTCCTCTTCTGCGAAGGCGTCGCCATGGGGTCGGGTGTCGAGGCGAAGGACACGACGGGGGGCACAGCTCAGCGTCCCACACCACCCACCCAGCTGTCTCGGCTGCTCCTGGGTGGCTGAGTGACTTGCTTATATCCCAGCTGGGCTGTGCACTGGGAGGAGGAGCTGTCAGGAGGAGGAGGAGGAGGAGGAAGAGGCGGGTGGAGTTATCTGAAACCTGGGTGGAGACAACCCACTTGCATCAGTCAAGGCCCTTGCTTGGGAAAGGCTGGGAAAGCATCCCTGGGAAAAGGGATGGGGGGGGGGAAAGGGAAAAAGGGGCCTTGGGAGGGCAGCTTTGGGGTGCGCAAAGGGTGACCCCTTCGCAGACACCCCCAGCCCCACCTTTTCTGGTGCAGCTCCCCCAGCTGAGGTTGGGCTTTCAGCTTGGAGGGGGGTCTTGGTGAAGGCAAAGTGCACCCTGAGGGGGGCTGTGGCAGTGGGGTGCAGCCGAGCACCCCTGGGACATCACTGCCCCATGGGATGGGTGGGTGGCATCCGAGCCTCTGCCCCCAGGGTGCTGGGGGGTGGGTGTGTGTCCTGGTGAACCCCAAATGCAGGAGCCCCAGGCTGCACAGGACCCTGGAGCGCCCCAAACTCTGGACCCACATCCAGAGCCCCAGGTCCCAAAACACGACTGCCTAGGGTACCCCAGAACCCTGACATGGAGCCCTGGGGCACCAGCAGACAGACAGACAGACAGACAGACAGACTCCCCACCCCCCCCACCCCAAGTTTCCCCAGCACTAGCTTTGCCCAGTTCTCCCAGCATGGGCTGTCCCGTTTCCTAGCTCTCCCCAGTTCCAGCTGTGCCCAATTTTATCCTTTCTCCCAGTTTCCCATGCTGGTGGTGCTCAGTTTGTAACCCCCCCCCCCCCAATTCTGAGCACCAGTTGAGTCCAGTTTCCCCTGCCCGAGCTGTTTCCCATTCTCCCACCTCCCAGCACCAGCCATTCCCAGTCCCACCAGCACTCAGCCATTCTTCCAGCATCTCCAGTTTCCAGCGTGGGCGGTTCCCAGTCCTCCCAGCTGCTGGCCAGTTTGGAGCAGGGTGCAGGGTGCCCCCACCTCCTTCGAAGCGCTGCTGAGACCTGGCAGCTCGTGACTTCCAGATCTGCCGCACACTTGCTCAGGGCTATGGGGGGGGTGGGGGTGGGTTGTCCCCTCCTTGGGCTTCGTTCCCCCTGTGCTTTGCACTACGGGAGAGGGAAAACTGGGAATGGCAAGGGGAACAGGGGAACACCCCCTCTGCACCCCAGGAGCTAGGGGCTGAGCTGGGTGGTGGTCTTGGGGGGGTCCGGCTTCCTCCTTTCTGAGCTCCTGCTGGCAAAATTGGGCTCTCAGTGAGGAAAGCTGGGAAGGGAGCTGCACCCCACATCTGGGGGGGCTGCGAGAGCCTGGGCAGCGATGCCCAGCCCAAAGCAGACGGAGGGGGCCGGTGGGGGGGGGGGGGGAAGGCCAAAAGCACAGTGAAAGTGCCTGCTTCCCGAGCCCCGGCTGGCCCCGGCTTGTCCTGCCCGTGCTGCGATGGAGCTGGATTTGCTTCCCAGTTAATGGAATTGCAAGCGGAGCACCGGGCGGAGCGGGAATGACTCACGCAGCAACCGGAGCAACAGAAGCAAACACGGCCACGGCCACGCAGGCGCGCGTGCATGCGCGCTTTATGAATGATTAATCCTGTCCCAGCGCCGATGAGTCACGGCGCCCAACGCACGGGAGCGGGGTGGGGAGAGGGACCGCAGCACAAAATCTAGGGGCCAACTTTTAAACAGCAACAGCCCCCATCATGCTGGGAAGACACCCCCAGCCACCGCAGCCGAGCTGGTTGGGGGGGGGGGAGCCTGGGCATAGCCCTCCTGGCGCTGCAATGGGGAGAGCTTCGGGGGGGGGGGATTTGGGGTGCTCGGCTCCCCCGGCCTCCTTGCACCCCTTTTCCCCATCCCTGCTCTCTGGGGGGTCCCTCTCTGCACCCAGAGGCACCCTTGGGTGCTGTGTGCAGGGGGTGGCTGTGCTGCCACCCACCCAGCGCTGGTTTCCCTGCCGGCCCTGGGGGTGTCTGCTCTTTTTTTCCTTTCCTCAGTCCTTCTCCTCCTTTGTATTTGCAGCCAAATTCCCCTTTTCCTCCCACCTTCTGCCCCCTTGCCTGTCCCAGGCTGCCCCCCCCTCCCCCCGACACTTATCCCCTTCCCAGGGTGGGGGGGACACACTGCAGCCCTGGGGACCCCCATGCATGTCACATCCCCAAGGAAGGTGGGAGCACGCAGGACCCCAGGTCCTGGCAATGCAGGCAGGGGGCATGGCCAGGTGGTGACGGTGCCCCTGGCACCATGGCAGGCCAAGCTGGGGACCCGCAGCCCCCCGGGACGGCCGTGGCTCGCAGCCTGGCTGCCGAAGGCGGGGTCTGGCCGAGGGCTGGGGCGCAGCGGCTGCCAAGCCGCGGGGCACTGTGGGACGCCAAGGGCCTCCTTCCATTCCGCAGCTTTGTTTTGGTTTAAAAAAATAACCCTGGGGTGGGCAGGAAAAGCACTTTGGGCCCTTCGCCTCCGGGTGCTCCCCGAGCAGGCGACGTTCGCCGGGGGCCGGGGTATCCCCCTGGGGCCAGGGACAGCGGGGTTAAAGCTTCCTCGCCTTCGTGTGGGAACCACAGCCAGGGAGGGACCCGCTTGGGCAACAGCTAAAAATGACAGCGAAGGGTCATGGGCACAGCCTGTCCCAGCGCCGGCAGCCCCCGGCATGTCCCGGCTCCGCGTGCTCCCCGCAGAAGCTCCGGACCCTGGCGCTTGGTCCCATGCTTGGCTGCCCTGGGGGACTGAGTTTGAGGGGTTCCCCTGGGCTGGGGGGCAGCAGGACGACACGGGGGGGGGGGCTGGAGGGAGTCTGCTGGTTTGGGGGGGTCCGCAGGGCTCTCGCAATCCTCGGTGGCATCGGCAGCCTGGAGTAAAGAGGCTCTGGGGAGGGTCGGACTCTGGTTTCTTTGCACCAGTTGCTCCGTGCAGAGCCCCTCTGGGACAGGATGGTGATCCCCCCCCCACTGCACCCCTGCAAACCCCCCCTTCTCCTGGGTGCAGACAGCTCCGTCTTCCCCACCAGCCCCAGGCACGGAGCAGGGCAGAGGATCCTGACCCGGCATGCGTGCGGGGAGATTGAATCTGTCCCTGGCTCTGGCTGGCTCAGGACCAGCAAAGAGGGCGCTTGGCGCTCCTGGTAGGCGGGGGGGGGGGGGCGTTTAATTTAAACCAGATGAGCTGGGCTGCGTCACAGGCGAGCCAGGAGGACGGGCTCCGCTCTGCACCTCCCTTCCCCGCCGTGGCACGGTGCAGCCTGGGCACGATGCTTCTCCGGCCTCAAGTTGTGCCAGGGCAGGGT